>RPOG01001137.1:0-179879 GCA_008086565.1 Thalassoma bifasciatum
ACAGTCACCAAAAATAAACACAGTGTTTACTGTTTATTGTGTTGCATGTAGCATTAATCTGAGTTCCGTTTTGTATTGTTCAGCGGGCTTATGAGCAAATAAAAATTATCTAAGCTCAACAAATAACCAAGTAAGAGCTTGCATACATCAGCAAATAGAAGGCTAATTACAGGCTGCTCCGACAGCATATCCCCTCACAACACAAACTGTAATTAGTATGCAAAATCTTATGTGACACCATACAGCAATCAGTCATCAGCTGCAGATGGAGTCAGAATATTCTGGTTCCTCTCAAATAATTTTCTCTCGTCAAGTCAGGCTGCTGTCACAATGTGTGTCCAGCTTATAGAGATGAAACAGGACTGATAAATCATCTTTGAACACATCTTGTGAAAATTCTGCCAAGACAAGGTAATCATGGTGCTAATTAAGTAGTTCTTAAGTCCTCCGCTCTTATCTGCTTCTCCTCTCCTTTTGTCTGACTTCTTCACATCCTTTTACCTATAAATCTTCCTCCCACACATTATTTCCTCCTACCTCTCTACCTTCATCCACCTCCTCCCATTCTCCTCCTACTCACTCCCTCCTCCTCCACCTCCACCTCTCATCAGGCTTCGTTTTTTTTCCCTTCACTCCATTCTTGCTCTCTCCCTCCTCATCTCCCTCCTACGATCTGGGCACTTTCACACGCCACTGTCTCACTCCGTGTGTGTGTGTGTGTGTGTGTGTGTGTGCGTGTGCACGTGTGAGTCACACAGATGCTGCATTGCAGGGCTCTCCTCTCAGGGCCGTCTCACTGCAGGAGGCACAGAGTAGGAGCACTGGAATACAAGGAATAATTCTATATAATAGCATATAATTAGCCTAAGTGTCTCTATGGGTGTGTGCATATATGACTTACATGTGTGAGAATGTGGCTTACATGTGTGCAGGGTTTCATGTTCCTTATGTACAAGAAAACATAAATATTTGATAACTGGAGACTTTCATATGTACGTTTACTTGAATAGTTTGACCATTTCCATGTACTGAAGTAATTTACAGGCATATCTTTGGACTTTTGGAAACATGCAAAAAACTCATCCATCCTTGTCCGTGCAAGGATTTGAACCAGCAGCTTTCTTGATGTAAAGCAGTGGTTCTAACAAATACATTGCTGTGCAGCTCTGGCACTAACATCAAGTCAAATAGAAAACTGTTATCAACACTGTGGCATCTTTGCATGTATCAACACTAAGTTAAAACTTCCATTTACATTTACGCGGCTCATACAGTCAAGGAAAGTCTTTTTATGCTCAGCCACCAAAAGCTGCTGACTCCAGCTTAAATTTACTGAGCTTTTATCAAACACCCAGCAAAAAGCAATATATATTCCAAAAGGTTGAGTTCCATCAGCGCCTGAACAGAAGCTTCCCATGGTTCTGATTTCAAACACTACAATTGCAGTGGATACACCAGGCTTTATGTTTTACCCAGACATTTTCCATAACAAAACCAAGAAAAAAAACAATCAGAATATCTTAAAAGGAACCCTGGCTACCAGAACGTTATTGTCCTAAATGATCAGTGTTTTTACCAGCTACATCAGAACGATAGCAAAATCTCTCAAAATATCTTAGTTTGTATAAAATTTGAAAAAATATTTTCACCTGTAGGCCGCCATTGTTATTTACGCTGCAATGACGTCTGGGTAGTGACGTCATATGGTTGCACCGGGCTCGATCTCATATAGGATTTGACCTTATGCCGCAAGGTCATGTCGCCCGTTCAACCATTTCAGTTTGAACCCGAGAGAGACGTAAGTAAAAATTATAATACTGCAAACAGACAACAAAATGAACTTCGAAATGAAGAAGAACGAGGACGCGAAGAGGCGAGAGTCGGCCAAAGTCGCTGGTGTGCTTGCGGCTGCTGCGTCGCTATGACTTGATTTGATGTTGAGTTTGTTTTTTATTACAGATATTCCTTGCATCACAGCACATCAAAGCTTTGACGTAGTTTGCCTTTATCAGGATGTTTTGGCATTATTATGTTTTTTTGCTCCTGAAACTTACGCCGACTAGTAGTGAGTAAACGGCGAAATCCAGATGCTCGGGACCAAGCAACCAATCTACATTATCAACCCAGAATGCATTGCGGCAGTAAAACAATGGCTGCGCCCGAAGGATAGAAACTGTGTTTTAAACTGTTTTTTTTTTTTTTTTTTTAAAAGAAAAAACAATAAGTTATGTCTTTTAACAACAAATTCTAGTTTGAGACAAACATTTAAGCATATTCATGCCTATTAGTCCTTACTGTCAGGGTTCCCTTTAAAATGAATAACAGAGATTGTTCTTCACCAAAAAAAGCCATATTTTGGGGTGGGTTGTTGGCTGAAGTAAACATCTGAAGAGTGTTGCACTCAGTTACTTCAACATAATGAACCCTCAAGACACACTAAATGTATCTAAATCCCTCCTCTGCACAGGTGGAGCATTATTCACTGAAAGCACATCACTGATGCACCACACTGGCTTGAAGTCATGCGTCCGTATTCGTAACACACCAGTGCAGGGCCCTTATTAGCTAACACGAGTGTGGATCCATTTGATTAGATGTCTCTTACCCCTTTTCCACAGAGCTGGCGCCAGTGCTAGTTCCAGACTAGTGGCTGACAAAGCATTGTTTTTGTGTCTACTGACAAAAAACTGGCTCCATGTGCTCAAAACTGGTGCCCAGCAAGCACCAACTTTTTGCAGAGCTACAGCAAAGCACTAACAACGTCAGAAGCGAGGGATGGGGTTACAGTGACCAACAATCAGCTGTAGCAAACCCTTTAAAAAAAAAAACGCTGTTGAGTGGGCTATGTGTGGTATTGTTCGCGTTTCTTCATTCAAAACTTGAAATATGGGCCTAAATGAAAGCAGTAATGCAATGCAATGGATCTCGCACCATGAGGTTCGCCCTTCAGTGGGTGGCTTGGGTTTGAATCCAGCCTGCTGCCTGTCTCCCACCTGTCACTCCCAACTCTCTCCCCCTTTCCTACTCTATCCACCGCCCTCCTCCATCAAATTAAAGGCATGAAAAGCCCAAAAAATAACTAAAAAATATATATATATTATATAGATGGCGGGAGGTCATTTCTTCTTCATGGTAGTGCGTTCACAATTCTCTTCTGGTCTCTGTACCACCCATGGTAGAGTTCCGCCCCGATGCAAACAGACACATAAGCACTTGCATGTGCACATATACAGATAAGCGCACTCTTTGTAGTGAACAGTTGGGAAAAATAATATCACAACCATCATAAGACAAACAGAAAAAAATACTGCCTTATCAAAGAGCTCCATGAAGATAGCAACACTGCAAGCAGTATTGCTCCTGCCCCCAGTGACCACAGCCATCGCAGTAAACCTAGAGGAAACACTGAACATTTTTCATGTTTTTTAAGTGTACAGTTGATAAAAGTGTGCAACCAGTCAATGAATGAAAGTCAGTAAGGAGAAAGCCTTTTTCTTCGCAGAGATGGTTGGATAATTCTTGGTACTGTTATTCTGAAAACCACGACTACTGGCATTTGGGTTCCTACTGAACAGCTGTAGCTTACTCATTATTTCTCCTATTATTAAAACAAAAAGCAGGAAACATTACAATGATGACACAATGCAAGTAAAGAAGTTGCCAAGGGCCCAAGCTTTGTGGAAAAAAAGCATCAATTAAAGCTGCTTTTACAAACATCTGCTATTGGTCTCATAACTGGACCCGTCACAATTTTACATTGAAAAAATTGGATGGCAACACACATTAGAGCATGCAGTACCGGGAAAACTGAAGGCTAATTGGAAAAAATGCTCTCCACCATCCATCACAAACCTCACTCCATGGAACTCTTGTCTTTGTGCGAGCGCAGAAACAAAAGAGAAGCCATGAAAGCGTGACTGCCTTTCAGCGGGCCTTGCTGCTGATCATCTCACTAAAGCAGCTCTTCTCCTCCCACTCAGTACCCACTTCCCACTCACAGCTTCTAGCAGCCTGCACTCACATGTACATCCACCCACACAGCCATTTCATCTGCGGAGGTAGTAGGCATTCTTTTCTGTGTGTCTCTCCTGCTCTCTACTTCCAATAGTTCTTTCTCTTTATCTGACAGGTATTCAGCACATTTCACATGTTTAGGATAAATGAGTGCAAGTCTGAACAGGCTTTTAATAACTTTGTATGGATTTAGTCTTGGCTGCATTCATCCATTCATGTCGAGTGTGTTCAAAAACCTGCAGATGCTTTAGTTTTGAGGAATGGACTTTTATGTAGCACTTTCTTTAGTCTTTCGATCGTTCAAAGTGCTTTACATTGTACGATACATCAACCCATTCACAACACATTCACACACAGCCCTGGGGGGTTGTTTAGTTCCTGATAGGATGAATATAACTCCTATATAAAGTGTAAAGTGCAAAGCGTTGTCTTGCAGGACAGCTTGACATCAATGTTACTGAGAAATCATTTTTGTTTAGACTTCAATTTAATTTCCTACAAGCCTCTGCATCATTTTCTTCGAGTCATGTTGGCAGCCAGCCTAACCAAAGATTGAGGCATTACACAGCCACCACGAGGAGCCTTACCTGGTTCGCTGGTTTGATTGATGAGTCAAGCTGAATAGAAAAACTCTGTCCTTTCTCCAAATCTCACAGGGTGGAAGTCACGACTGTCAGGAGATCACTCAAAGCCAAATGGGATGACCTCTACGTCAGACCTGGAAGTGATGAGAAAACAAATCTATCATCATCCAAATCTTTATTTAAGGTTTTATTCTCTGTTCAGTCAGCGGATCAACAAAAAAAAGCCCTGAACACAATGACAATAACAATTGGGACGATTTCAACAGAGGCTGAAAACTCTTCAACAGACAACAGGTCAACAAGGCAGAAACAATGAGGGAGAAAAGACAGAGTGAATGGAGGGAGGAAAAAACCCATACAATTGAGGCGAAAAGGAAAAAAAGAACAACAAAGAAAGAAAGTGAGAACAGAAAGAAAGACAGGAAAGAAGGAAGGAAGGAATGGTAAGAAAAAGAACAAAGCGAATGGAATGGAAAGAAAATTAAGGAAAAATGGAAGGAAAAATGAAGAGAAGGGGTAAAGGGAAAGCAAGGCAGAGAAAGACAAAATACAAGAAAGGTAGAAAACTGGAAAAAGGAAGGAAAGTGAGAAAGGAAGTATGAGGGATAAAAAAAGACATCTGGAAAGAAAGAAGGAGAAAATAAATGAAGATGGAGCAAAAGAAGAGGGAGGGATGAAAGGAAGAGCAAGGAATGGTAGAGTAAAAAGTGAGAAAGGATGAAGAATTGCAAAAAAAGAGATTGAGAATGAAAGAAGGAGACAAAGGAAGAAATGAAGAACAAATAAAAAAAGGAAAATGGAAGAAAAAGGGAAAGAGAAAGACAGAAAGATGGAAATAATTGAAAAAGATGGATTGTTATTTTCTTTTTTTCTTCTTGAATTAATTTAGTCCAGTATCTACAGGTCAGGCTTGTAGGTTTGCTTGTTGCTAATATTTTCAATTAAACGTCATAACTGAAATAAATAAATAAACAATAAAAAAAAAATCAACCAGGATCTAAGGTTATCTGCCTCAAAGCATAAAATGTGGGCAGATTTTCTTTAGTTTAAATATCTGCTGATTTTTATCATATCTTAGATGAGGCCATGTCATACCATGTGTCCTTCTCCTGCTGCTCTCACCACATGCCATGAATTAGTTATGAATTACACTAACCAAGTCAGCAAGATAACAAAACACATACCATGAAAGGTGACATAATTATGTTACGATGCTTTCTACTTAGAGTATCAGCTCAGACAAACTCAGAAGTGAAGACTATGTGGAAGTGCTTATAGCTGCTGTTCATTAAGAGTCTGCTTGAAGCTGCTCACACAAAGACAGGAGATCACATACACACCAAGCCATAAAAGTGAACTTTTGCAGCATTAAAAATCGCACTTTCAGCCCAGTTCAAAAAAACCGCTTGGGTCTGAAACTCTAGTTTCACTATCAGCGCACACTGTATAGGGGAAGAATCTATTTCTAACCCAGTATTTTTGTAGACATCAGGATATTAGTTTGTCCAATCAGAGGCTCAGCTCAGATCACATGACTGATGCCCTAGATGTTTGAAACATAGACTGTATAATGAGTGGATGTAACGACGTTTGGCTCAAACTGAAGCCTCCAGCAGATGCCCTGCCCCCTGGTGTCTGGCTGCAGTATAGTTCATAAGCCCCGCCTCCCCATGTATTCAGGATATGAGCCGGGAAAACTTAAAAAGATTACGATACCTCGTAGAAATGTTTCTCTCATCCTTACGCTAAGGTGGTATGACAATGTCATTTGGCTGCATTGTGTTCAAGTGATTTTTTTTACTGCGAGGTTGGTTTTTCCTTAGTAACTGGACGTTAAAAACCGAGTCATAAGTTTCGTTTTACGATAGTTGACAGCTGCCGTTCGTGAGTAGTTTTTATTGCGGACATGAGAAACTTTGGGAAAGAGAGCCAAAAGGAGACTAAACCTTCTAAAGAAGAACAAACATTTTCAGTTCTCTTTTTTACTCTGCTCCACCGGAAATTCTCTACTGCGCAGACTCTGGTTGCACAATGGCGGCTGACGTTTTTTTGGCTTCAAAATCGTAGAACGTTGACAGGCGGAGCCACGCTGTCCATTCTATATACAGTCTTTGGTTAGAAAAAAGCTCAAAGCCTGCGTCTCATCCAATATGCCCCCCCCCCATAGATCGGCTTCATTTCACTGCGTCAGAAACAGACGGATGATGTAGTGTAGACTTTGTCCATTTTTATACAGTATATGGCTTAGATAAGCTCTTGAGAACACTTTCAGGCACAAAAACAGGCCAAGATATTAATTTATCAATGTATTAACCTATTGATTTATATATTTTTACTCATGTTGAAACTTTCTTTCGATCAGAGCTGCATATATCAGTATTCAGACATTAATTTCCCCTGAAGCATCACTGATGGCTGCAGTGGATCAGGACATTTTTCTTTCCTTGAAATAATCTGAGTGCATAACAGATGAAAGTGTCTGCTCACTTGCCAATATGGAACAAAGAACAATAAAAGCCAAACACATCAAATACCAAGACAGAGCTTTTAAGGAAATTAGTTTCAGGCAAAACTGGTGCAGAAAAACTCGGAGGTAAAGTCGGTTGTCTTCTGTTAACAAATATTTCCTGTTTTTCTCTTGCCAAATGTTACGTCAGTATAACTCAGCAATTTTAACAGGAGTGATTTTTTTTTTCTTTTTCCTAAAGTGCAACCCCAGATTACAAATGCACTTGTCTGATCGAAATCGCAGTTTCAGACAACGTGATCATGTGATCATCAAAGCTGTGATTTTTTTTGCTTTGCTCTTGACTGACTCAGGATCTGTTGTGTCACACCCATGTCCTTTGAGTGTAAGACTGTTGGTAGAGGTCCTTTTTTCCTTGGGATTGTTGAATTTTTTTTTTTTATTATTATTTAACTTTTTTTTAAATTGTTTTTTATTTCAATTATATTTTTTTAATTTAACAAAATTAAGGATATTTTGCACAACATCATTTTTAAAAGTAAAGAGTCAAAGATGGCCCCTTTTGGTCGTAATTTGTAATGAATAAAAATATGATCAAATAGTCCAGTTTACAAATAGCAAGAATTGTATTTCAAGGTCAAACTCAGTGGAGATGTTCGACAGGGTTTTAAGAGAAGTCAAAATACAGCTTTTTATTTAAAAAAATCTTTTTTTCCTCAAAATGTTGCCTCATATGTAATAATGATGTCTTTATTCCTCATAGTTTCATCTTAACATTGAGGTTTTTTTCCCAAATGTTGATGTTTTATCTCAAAAATTCGATTTTTGTCTTTATCTTAAAATTTTGACCTTCAATGTGAAATTTTAGACTTTTTCCACACAATGGTAAATTGATTTTTTTTAAATTTGGAATTTTTAACTAGAAATTTTGACTTTTATTCAAAAATACTGACTTTTCATCTCAGAGTTTTGTCTTTATTTCTCAAAATTTCCACTTTTATCTGAGAACATTGACATTTAATCTTAAAGCTACAAACAATTCTTACCTTCAGTTTTCATCCTTGCTTAGAGTAAAGGCTTAGATGTTCCGATGGTTTGATGAAATTTCTGTCAAGTTTGTAAGTGTTACTGTTCATTGTGAATACTTCTCTGAAGCTTGATTTAAAGAAGATCATGAATCAAATTGAAATCATAATATCTGCCTGAAAAATTGCTATAAGATCTTTTCCTAAAATCATTCAATGAGTGATGCAGTAATGTTTTTCTTTTCCAACACAGCAAGAAGAAAAAGTAAATGGAGATGCTTGAGGGACAAAATAGCCAAAAAAACCATCAAGACCATAGTTGCACTGCAAATAATACCTTACTGAGAGACACACCTGTCTTAAATCAGTCCATTGTAGTGCAGATCTTACACAAAATTAAGTATATTAATTGACACAACTACTGTGAAGAAAGCCAAAACCTGAGAGCTCAGACACTGTTGTTCCTCCTTTTTTAATGTTAAAACAGAAAGAGTGAAAGGAGAAAAGAAATACGATAAATAAATGTTACTGGTCTTTGGTAAAAGAACAGCTGAGGGTCACAAGTGAGTCATACACCAGAAAAGGACCTTGTATGTTCTCTGTGTTAATATATGCAGTTTGATTCCCACACAGCACCACAAACCCAGAAACAAAACATCCAAGGCTGTACCTTAGGACAAAAAACTCAATAAACATATATTGTACGGGATGAGACACAAAATGGATGCTGTATCGTAAGTGTGGAGCCAAATTCTGCCAACAAATCAGCGTGGAGAGTTGTAGTTATAACTCTCTGTGAGATGAACCTTACTGGCCTACATGATCAACTCATCCGACTTCAATTATGTATGGTCAAGAGTTTCCAATAAAAATGCAAATGGAATCCCTTGAAGGGGGGATGACTCACAGTTAGAAGAAAGGGAAACAAAAAGAGCAGAAACTCTGGCAGACGGTTTAAGAATGATGACGACAGCACACGCTTGTCTCTGGCAGCCATACTTGCATTATGTGACCATATTATACTTTGTGTTAGCCCCTTACATCCCAGCCAATTCTGGCCTATTTACCATGCTATGTTTCAGAGCTTATAACTGTAGAACCATAAGATCAAATTAATCAATGGCCTCATTTGAAAGATTAAAGTGTCTAGTTTCAGAAAATGTCATGTTTCTGTATGAGGCTAAAGTCAACATCAGGATAAATGCAGCGGAAATAACTTTTTTTTCCCTTTTCATTTTTTATAACCAATTTTTGAACATCATTAACTTTAAGATGCTTCATGTCAGACATAAGACATCCACCACATCACTTCTACACATCATATCTGGGTGAAATTTAAGCTATCTAGGTAAAACCCAGTAGGAGTTAGAGAGTTTTTAGTCTCAGGTGGCCAGACACAGCAGATGCATCCTCATTTTCCAGTCAAGTCTGATGACTTCGCAAAAACAAAACCAGCTGTATCAGTGCTCAATGTCTTCTTTGAAGTCAACTTTGTTCTCTCTATGAAAAGGTTCACAAAGAATCCTGAAATTATAGCTCCCGGTCACAAATTGTACCACTCCTGTTGTGCACATGAGTATAAATGATTATGCGTGGCAAAAAAATGATTTTTAGGCTGTCATCTAGCTACAGCTACTTTCATGGGTATGGTAAGGCTATTAACAGGTTCGATAGTTGAGCAATGAGCCTGTTAGGGGGCTCTACACATCTTCAGCTAATGCTAATGGCCAGTCAAGCAGAGAGTACTTCCTAAATCAGGCTCTCCCGGCACCAAATCTCCATCTAATGAGATGGAGACACATTTTTCTTGTAGCCAGAAGTCAAAGGAAAAAAAAAGCCAAGCTTTGCCAGATTCACATTGAGGAGGAAATGCTATAAGACTGAGAAGCTGCTGTTATTGATGAGAACGGACACGACAGACAGACATTTGATGAAACAACACTTTTGATATGTTTGAACTCTAGATTCCTCTGGTGGAAAGGAGAGTGAATATTCAGGGTACGGGCTACGGGCCTGACGTAATAACCCTCAAATAGGTAGGATGTCCTTATCAGTCAAGTAAACTGTGAATCAAACTTAGCGGCTGAGATGTAAAGAGTCTAAACTTTCTAGCACAGGAGGTATTCCAATGTTTGACGAAAGCGTTGCTGTTTATACTTTGATGACGTTACAGGAATGGCAAATGTGGTCCTGACATTCTGGTGGAGCATAAGAGGTTAAACCACCAGCATTCCCTTTTTCACTTTTTCACATCTCACCTTGAAAAGATAAGTAGCTTCCATAGGTCAACCTCTGACCTGAAAATGAGTCAACACCACTTTGTTTTGTTGTTTTCTACACCACACTCGAGAAATTCAACAAACCAACAAGCAGTGGTGTCGATCATAAGTGATACAGGTTAAGGCCATCAGCAGCTTTGATGCAAAAGCAGTAAAAGTTATGACAGATAACTACCCCAAAAAGGTTTTATTTCTGTTTGCAGACTTTTCTTTCTTTGCTGGGTTTGGTCTGTTTCCATTTGCTGTGACCCTCACTGAAGCCCTGTTTACTTCGCTCTTGAACAACAGGTGAAAATGTTTTAGTAATTATCATCTAACCTTCACCAGAGTGACTCACCCTGTCATTTCTTTCAGTTGCCGTGGAAAGAAAGCGTTCAATGTCTTACCCAGCAGCAACAGGTAGGAACTCACGCTGTTATACAACACCTGTGTGCTCAACTACAGTCTTTGAAGAAGACATTTCAAAGACGCTGTTCTCTGTTCTGCAAAGCTGACTCTTATCTGGGATCAAATACATTTTCCTTGTCTCCTTCCGGCAAACAAACAATCCTCTTTCTGAGAAGTGTCTGATGTCTAATTCATACTGAGTCATGTCCTGTGCCATATGAATGTTTTACTTCAGCCTAACGACTCCATCACAACACGATTAAACACATTATCCTCCCCAGACACTGGAACCAAAGTGTTTTAATCAAACTGTGTATTCTATGTATCTCTCCAGAGGAACAAGGAGGACTCAACATCTCACCTGGAAAACATTCAAGTTGCTTTTTGTGGGGTAAAAACAATGCACAGAGGCTGCATGAGGTTTAGTGTTTACAACTGTCACTTCACAGCGAGTGGCGCCGATATGGCCCAGAGAGCAGGTCACATCCCAATGAGGCTGTTGCCCTAAAGCAGTCGGCTCAGGCTGGAGTCCAGTCTGCAGCACCTTTCCTGCTTGCCACATTCACCCTTTTCCCTGCTCTACACACTGTCCAGTCCTCTAAAAATAAACACATGATGAAAAAAATACAGAGCTGCTGGTTTAAATACAGCTGGTAAATGGGTGGAGTAGACTCCCTTTTTCTGTTATTCCACAGAGAACCTAAGGCTCCATTTACATGACAATCCTTTACAGGGTTTTACCCTAAAATGCAAAAGATACACAGAAAAAAATCTGCATTTACACAGGAACTGTCATTACCTGATCCGTTCTGTGCATGAGTTGATGACGTCACTTCCATCACTTGCAAATTTTTATGACAGCGCGTCAGTGACGTCCCATGCCTTTTTTTTTTTTTTTTTTAAAACTTTTGATACAGCCAATCAAGTATTTAAAATTAATTGCTTTAAAACACACACACATATATATATATATATATATATATATATATATATATATATATATATATATATATATATATATATATATATATATATATGATTTATTATTCCAGATCTTGTGTTTAAGAAGGTAGGTGTTGTTGAATTTATGCTTAAAATTCATACGGAACTCAAATTTTGCCTAATCCCTCAGTTTCTGAGTTTAATGATTCAGTATACAGAAATATAGTTTCTTTAGATTATTTATCCTCCACATCCCCACTGGGAGTATTATCATCATCTCCACGATTCAAATGGTCCCCATTATTTATTTACATTTATTTATTTATTTATTCGTAAGTTATTTCTTTCTTCATTAAATTATTTATTTTCAATTAAATCAAAGACAGTGAACACACAGAGGCATAAATTAACCAAGATTAATGATGCAGAGAAAGTCCAGTTGCCTGATGTGTTGCTGCGGTAAAATGGGTTGTTAAGCTGGCGAGCGGATGTGGACGCGTTCTGTACATGCGCAGAAGGGATCAGGTAGTGACAGGAATGCTAAGAGATTGAAAACGCTGTGGTACACATGCCAGGACTATATATGACGATATAACCGTAGGAGCTGTACACATAACCATGGTTTAGAGGCTGAAGGAGAGGTGAGCTGATCATCTGGAGTTTGTACAAAACTTTTTCCTTTGATCGCAGAAAAGTGCAAGAATTGCACATTTTGGTAGAAGTCTGTCAGTTGATAACCTTACAGAACAGATGGACCTGCCTCATTCATTTTCTGAAATCCTGCAGATCTATATTGCCAAAATCCAATGACAAACGATTTCACCTATTACAAAAGCGATCGGCCCAATCAGAGAGGAGAGGCGGGAGCTGTGGATGTGGCAACAGCAGGAAGCACCTGAATGTTTGAAAACAATGGCAGTGTGTAAAGGGGGGCGGTATCTGCAGTTTATCAGAAATAGACTCAATTTCCTCTTTACAGGAAGAACGTATGTCAGTGTCCTCTTTAAGGTCAACCTTGTTCTTTCTGTGAAAAGGTTCGCAAAGACTCCTGAGTGAGTATGTCACTTTGAGCCAGGACAGGAAAGGATTTTGCTCTTCCCCTGACCGGTTTTAGCGTCAGGTTACACATCTGCTCTGTCATACTGTGGCTTGATGTGGATTGGTCTGTGCTAAGTGTGTCGAGCAGAATGGCCATCCAATCACCAGCTGCTGTATTGAATCGAGGTCCCGCCCTTGCCTAAGGTAAAATCGAGCGGCAACCTCCGGTCTGAAAAAATGAGACAACACGGAAGTGCTAAAAAGCTGCTGTTCCTCAAGTGACCGCTTGAGGCTGGCTCCAGAAGCACCGGAAGTACTGTATTAGCAGACGGGAAAAAGGCCATTTTCAGAGCCGAAATCGGCGTATTTAAAGCCTGCTACAAACTCTGTCTCCCGTCTGGATCGCTAATTTTGCTAACGGCTCCCACTGTGAGGGGGGTGAATTTTTTTCTAACTCGGCCGTTTGGAAGATATTAGGACTAAGAGCTTACCCAATCAGAGCCACAGCACAGATCACGTGACTGACGGGCGCCCAATAGCTGTGAGTTTGGGCACTCGTCACTCCTCCCATTTCCAATATGGCCGCGCCCGTCGTTTAGCCTCAAAACAGAGCTGCAGTAACAGACGGGTGACGTCACGGAGACTACGTCCATGTTTTATACAGTCTATGGGTAAAATAAGCTGCTTTTATGCAAATTGATAGAATAAAACAATTAACATCTGTACTGCATGACCAGAGATTCAGCAATACAACAGAACATAAATGTTTAAATTGGAAAATGAAATGAAGCCAGTTTTTCAGACAAAGTAAAGCAACTCGAAGTAGATTATTCTGGCATTTTTTCAAGCACAAATTGAGCCAGTGTTGGCATTTGGGGTGAACAAGACATTGGAGTCATAACAGCAGACATAAAAGGAGCTTTGAGCAAGAATTGTAAAAAATTTCAAACAAGCTGATAATGCATGCTCAACTTAAATGTTTTCAGTGTTGATTTATTAAAGAAATAAAGCTTTTTAATAACCCAGTTAATCGGTAGATCTGCAAATTTTAAATTTTTAGTCAAAACTACATCGTACTGTGTTGTGGCTTATTGCGCCGTGAGTCACTTGCTGATTCCCGCTACTTTTTTCTAAGGTGTCATTTTTGCACCGTGGGGCCAGTGGACACTACTGTATCGGTCTCATTTATGAAATTTGTGCTTCCAGAATAAACATCACACGACAGAGAGTAAAACGTGCTGAAATCTCCTCTTCCTCCAATGTGATGGTTGTTTTTGCTCATATCTTATGCAACCCTGTACCTCCACACACTCACACATACACACACATGCACACAAAGATCACACTCCACCAATTCATCACACACACACACACACACACAGAAACACAGTTAGAGCGCTTTGTTCTGTCTCTTGAGAGTGTACGTTCAGCAGCCACCTGTCAACCCGTATTTATTACTGTCAGCAGGGGGTGATATGTGTGTGTGAGTGTGTGTGCGCTAGAGAAAGGGAGAGAGAGCTTTGAAGTGAGTAATCATTTCCCTGCATTAAAGAGGCTATTTGCAATTTCCTGATTTCTCTAGGCCATTGTTTAAAAAGAAAGTTTGACGCTAAAGATTTTTCAGCAGCACTGTAAGTTGAGTTACTGGAAGGTGCGATCCAGGATCAGATGGTTATATAAAGCTTTAATTTTTAATGGGGGTGTGCACTGAGAGCAAAGGAATATACCTCTAGCTGTGTTGAGACTGCAAGAAAAACTCAGAGCGTGCTCCCCTTCAAAAAGAAGTACAGTATCCTCTTAAAAACAGACACTTTGGGAGAGAAAAGGGAAACTTTACAACAACAAAAAAATCAGTCACTTTCTTCTGATTTTGGATCCTGTAATCTTAAAACTGCTATTGAAAGCAAAATAAATGATGACAAGAAAGAAAAACAGACACATTCAAACAAATACATCAAATCATACAAAGCTAGAAGTCGGCAAACATCAAGTTCAAAAGGTGAAAATCTGTTCATTTGCTCAATTTGTATTCAATTATGAATCAGAAAAATATTGAAAAGCGTCCCTTTTCTGTTTTTTCCTTTTTGAAATGATTTTTTAATTTATTTCCTGTTTGATAGCAAAGATCGAAATAAGGGAAGCTGAATTGCAGGACACTTTTAATAATTAAATCACAATTTTGATTTTATCATCTAATTTGTCTGATCATTGAGACCTGGCAGATGTAAAAGGAGCAGCCTCTCCGTCAAGAGAGCGTATATGACTTTACTTGATAGTGGTTTTACACACAAGAATGGACAGCTACGTTTTATTCAAAGGAGCTAAACGAGTGACTCTTAAGGATGACAACTAAAAGAATCTGCAGGGTCTTTCACGTTTGTTCATTCCCTTGTAAAATATACAATCTGTTTCTTGGTAAGATGCACATGTGCTTTTAATATATGGATAGCTTCACTTGCTAACTTTGTGGGGACCCCTGCTCTCACTTTCCCCATGGTCAGAGTCTCTACATTTCTGATGACAGCAATGTGGCTGTGTTTCCTGCAACCAACATTAACTTTAACACTCTGGATCTTGTCATGAAGGGGGCATGATTAAGTGCATGAAGATAGCAATTTTTTTCGGTTGTAACTTTATCCTTAAAGGAACTGTGAGGACTTGCTTAGTGATCTTGAAAGACTCGTCTCTAGATATTTGCCTGAGAGTAATCCCCAATCTGAAATGAGATTATCAGCACTACAATAGGTTATTTCTTAATGCTAATTCCTAGCTTCCCAGTTGGGACTGGCCTGGATCGATTTAAGGCACGCCACAGTTTCTATGACAACACCATGCTGGCTGATAAAGTTTATCAGTGAAGATCAGTTTTTTTCTCTGCTGTAAATGATTTATATGATTTAGTTATTAGTAATAGTGGAAAGAGGAGCTGGACTGTCTGATAGAAAAGGAACAGAAGAGCACAAGAAAGTTAAACAGGAGAGTGATAGAGCACAGACTAAAGGCTAAAACACAGTTTAAGCAGTTTGTGCCAATGTCCATACCAACCCACATACAGCTGTTATACTGCAGAGGTGTGTTCAAACTTGAAAGTCAATGAAATAAAGAGCCAGTTTATGTTTTGCTCTTCTTGGTAAGAGAAGCTACTCCATCCACAACTTCCGTGTCACAATGATTAAACGATACAGAAACTGTTATATCTGTGCAATTCAACAGAAATTTCCCACATATGAGGTGTTGTACATATTCTTGCATATTAACCAAGCTGCTTATCACCCCACATTCATCTGGACCCTGAAAGAATTACTGAGACACTGAATTACTGTGATGTATTGTATAAAGGGTGCAAGTTCATATATGCAAAAATGCATGAGTGCAAAGAACTTCAAGTCTTCATGATTACGAGCCAGATGCTGTCAGTATGAGAAGCTATGTCTCTTTTATGGTGATGAGATTCCACTTGAAGATATCGAGGTCACGATGAACTGTTTCAGATATGTACAGTACACTTTTACCATTCATCACCCCCCCAATCTCCAATTCATACCCTATTATTCAAACAATACATTCATCATTGTTCATCATGGCTATTGTGTTTGACAATCTTACAGAAGCATGAGTGGAATATAACAGTGGACTGTACCTGGGATGAACATATGGAGCAGGAAGATGATTCATGACAGTCTTTTCTTTTCTATTTCTCATAATCTAGATGCTTTATCTTTGTATGCAAAGCTTCATAAGATTTAGATAAGCTGCTGCCGTGTGATTGGTTGAACAGCAGAAAAGGTGTAACCACTCAAGTGCCTGGTTAGTGTATATGAGGATCCTACACTCAGTAATATATTTATGATCTTGCACTGGGTGTATAACTTAAACCTACTTGAAGCATCTTTAAAACTTTTCTGAGAAAGAACCAATAAATTTGCTGATGTTTCACCAAAGTAATAAATTTTTTAATGTGCTCCAGCTGACTTAAAAAAAAAACAGAATCTTTACAAGATTACTTTAATCTCCTGCCAAGTTTTAACTCTCACAGTTTTCATGGTTAAAGAGCAGAATCATCTGAAGAACTCAACATCACCCCCCCTTGATCATGCAGCATATCTCTTTGGTTACCAGGACATCAGATGTACAGCTGCGTAAATGAAATTTTCATAGACTTGAGTGAATAATTAAAGGGGACACTGTGACTTTACTGTACATATGAAGCCTTATGATTTGCTTTGCATTGGATAAACTTACTCACCCTTGTTCTTCTTAAACAGTATTATTCTTTCTGTGGGAGTAGCTGACTAAAGCTGTTGATTAATCAGACTAAAAAACCATGAGCACTTGTAGAACACACTAGACTCCCTGCTTTAAAGGCCACTGACTCCCTGTGACGTATGGGAGTGTGACCAATACATACCACTTAAGATAACACGTTGTCTTCATCACAACTGTATACTGACATACTGAAACCTTTCTCTATATGAAACATAAAAAAATGAAGCCTTTAGTCATGGGAAATAAAGCAAAAAAAAAAAAAAAAAATTTTTTAAAAGGAAATAAAGCCAATGAGGAAGTGCTTAAATCTACGGTTCATCAAGCATCAACTTGAAGCTGGCTCCAGAAGTACTTGAAACCAAGTAAGGCAATGAATTTAGAGGCTGTTTACATGACAACTTTAAAATATGGGAGTAGAATATGTTTTTTAAAATATTTTTACCATGTCGATGAGATAGAGGTCTTGGAAGTCAAGTATCAAATATAATACGTTTGGCTATAAAGGGTTAAATCTGCTCTTTTTAGATTGTTTCTGGGCACAACTTGTGATCATTCTATAGTTTTCAGAAGGAAAAGAGCTATAATAATGTAAAGAATCCACAGAGGTTGGGCTAAAATGATGGTGATAATGTTTTAAGAAGCTGCAAGCAGCATCCACTCATGCAATCACATCAATCAAACAAATGAGAGATACGTAAAATACGATAATTGACACACACACACATACACACACACACACCCATCCCACCCCAATATAGTTGAAATAGGCTTTTTTTGTACAAGGCTACAGGCTCATGCTGTAAAAACTACAACATCTTCATTTGGCACCTGTAGAACAAGCCCACCCAAACTCACAGCAGAGTGTAAAGTCAGCTTCATAAGGACACTACAAAGATCTTAGATTGTTGCATGATGCTCACTGCTTGGTTAAATCTCCTTTTGATGGTTATTTGAAGATTGGAGGTTTTTAGCTATCTGCAGACAAACCTCCTCCTTCAATAAACTCTTTCAGGCTCAATCTGTCATCCAAAAACTGAGACATAGATTTTCTTTCTACCCCGTCATAAAAAAGTTGCAGTCAAGCGTCTCAAAATGAAAACATGATGCAGCCACCTCTATTTTAGTTTCTATTGTTTCCAACACAGTCATGCCTGCACAGCTCTGACTAGTTTGAGCGTGTTGTTTGTCAAAAAGAACAGCAGACACAAAAGACAGTAAGACAACTGATCTGAGAATAGAAACAGGAGACAAAGAGACAAAAAGAGTTACAAGAGGTGGGGTGGTCAAGAACAGAGGAAGAGATGGAGGGAAAGGAAATGAAAGTCTAGCCTGAGGAGTGTGTTTGTGAGTGTGTGTACGTTTGCATCTGTGTGTGTGTGTGGAGGGGTTAGCCATTACATCACCGCTGCAGTGGCTGACAACATGAACATTACTATCAGTCTCCCTCTCCGTCCTCTTTGTGTCTCTCTCTATTTGCTTCACTTTATGTCTCTCGCTCACGTCTCCCCTAAATGCCGTCATCCAGCACAAGGTAATAACTGCATTCAAGTCACAGAATATCCCTTTTCCTTCAAGTTTTATGTTGTTTGAAACAACACGGGTGTTACTGACTTTGTATTTAGTGCTGCACCAAAAAATGCATGATTGGTACCACATACTCAGCACTATCTTGATATAACCTATGATAAAAATCGATGAAATATTCATATTTTATGTTAGATCTATGATAATATTCCTTGCACCGATTGGAAAGGGAAAAACTAAACTCAGATGGTTTCATTTCCTCAAAAATGAAAAGAATAATTGAAAAGAAATTAAATATTTCAGTTGTTTCTTTTTGCCCTATCCTTGGAAAAATTACATAACTTCATTACAATACTTATATAAGACAGAGGCTCCTTCTTAAGAAAAACGAGTACTTCTTTTTCGCTTTCAGGGTCAAGGCTTCAAATATGCCAGCAAACATCGGGCACATGGTGGCGTTCACTCCAAACAGTTGCCAGCTTTTCACACACTTCCAGTTCCAATAAAGAGTCCTGGTCTACAAAACGTTTTTGGACTTTGGGAGGAGGTCAGACCACTAAACATTAGGGGTGGTACGGTTCACAACATCCATGGTTTGGATCGAATCACGGTTTAGAGGTCACGGTTTTCAGTTTGGTTCTGTGTACATTATTGTTGTTTTTGACACCCCAAAATACCATATAGCCCATCAATAACAGTTTTTCTAATCAATTATGTCATGTATAGTCATGTAAAACTTGGAAGAATTAGGTACTTTGTCATTTGATACATCATTAACGCTGGGTGAGACATCGCTAGTTTCAAAATGCCTTTTATTTATTTGGTAAAAACAGTTATTTTGAATAAATGCTGATAAAAAAAGGCAATTCATTGTACAGAAATAGATCTTGTAAACAAAATATTTAAAGGGTCTCATCAGGCTCTGACCCTTGAATCAGTGTAAGCAAGAGAGAACGCGTGTGATTTTTATCCTTTTTCTTCTGCATGCGGTGTCCATTGACTTCCATTGAGTTCCATTCCCCAACTGCAGGGGGCGGTGTATAGCAAACGCACGTCTACCAGAGCACTAAACCAGAGTAGAAGAAGTCTGTCTTTGTTTACAATGTTTTCAACATTAATTTTTTGGATATTCCCCTCCTCTGTAGAGTGTGACCACAAGGAACTATCTTCACACAGTTATCAGGGTGATCTCTAAGTGATGAATCAAATAAATGCTTGATTTTTTGCACTTCCCCTAATGTTGCACATGCGTATGATTAGAAGTTCATACTGGCACATTCATACACACTCCAAAGTGAGTAGGAAAACAAAGAAAAAAAGAACAAACATATGATCCAAACAACACACGTGCTCCGAACCGAGCCAGGTAAACCGAACGGTTCAGATTTTTTTCATAAACCGTCCTGTCCCTACTAAACATTCACTGATCGACCGATCGATTTCCTCAATTTTGGGGGGGGTCGGTGATCAGCCGATCCTTACATATTAAAACCAATCTTCTCTGCTGATCCTCTCTGCCTCTGCAAAGATTTGAAAGTCAGCCATTGTGGCTTTTTAACTCTGCCAGACTGACAGACCCCCCCACCAGGTCACGTGTACACGCACACAAGTGTGCAGCTGCAGAGGTAAACAACAAATACCCAGAGCATGGTCAATCCAAGTATGTCATCTGTCTGGCAATTTAACACGGTGAAAGAAAAAGAGCAAAGGTTCACAATTTGTAATTTGTATGTATTTGTTATGTAAGACCAGAAGAAGTTGTGGTGGGGCTGCAAATAAAACATTTCATACAACAAACCTCATTCGCCATTTAAGAAACCACCACTTCACTAGGTATGCAGTATTGCTTCCTAGGTATTGTTCAATATTTTTCAATGAAATAAGATTTGAACATAGAGAGTATGTGCTGTCAGTACTTAAAGAAAATCTGTATTGGCAGGTCAGGCTTTTCAAAGGTCGGTGATCGGCCAGAAAATTGTGATCAGTGCCTCACACTCCTGCACAAGAGTAACGGACCAAGGACTTCTGGCGTCATTGTTAAATCTGCACAAGAAAAAGATATTGTCAGCTTGCAAAAAGAGACCACTCTTGTGACAAGCTCACTGTCGCCCTTTATACACTGAACGCCAATCTCTCTGCGCTTGGAATCTGTGTAAACACGCTCAAGTTACAATTGAGACTTATCACCGCGATAAGTCTAAGATATATTTCAACTGGATATAGCACATCAAAACTTCCCAAGATTTCAATTTTTGGAATAAAGTAGGCATGTAAAGGTCAGAGAGAGAGATCCCTTTTGTGATAAAAGATACTTCAGGTGAAGGCGTCAAATACTTTGTTGACTGAACCATCCATCCTAACTTCATGGTTGACAAAGAGAATAGTGGGGAAGACCCAGATGCACAAAAAAAGCTCTTTATCACAAAAAATAATCTGACAAGCGGTATCACAAAAATACCAGCTACACCAGCAGAAATAAAACTGGATAACTAAATAAATAGAAATAGTAGTGCAGACTTAAAAACATGAGGCAAAGGGACACATGAGGAAACAATGATGAATAGGGATGACAAATACAGTAGTGGAAAAACACCAGGACAGGAAGTGAAGTGACATGAAATAAGAGCAGAGACGTTTTCTAAAAAAAATAAAATAAAAGTAGAGACATGACAATGGTTCTGGTCATTTGTTAAAGGAATAACTAGAAAAGGCCACATTCGAACTGAGCAAAATGTACTTTGGTCAGGATCAGCTGCTTCTATGCTTCAAGATACACAGATGAGTGGGACAGGAGTGGAAAAAAAAAGGCGAAAGAGAGAACAAAAGGTCAAACAGACCTGCTGGGAAATGCCACCATTGTTTTACTTCATGAGAACAGCAGGGCAGAGAGACAAAGGGATGGCTGACATGTTTTTATATCAGACACGCTCATTGTATTTGAAGGTACGCGTTGGTGTTGAAATCTGACAAACAGTGCCATGCAAAGCTACACTTCATGTCAGCGTTGGTGAGTGTGTGTGAAAAGAGGGTGCAGAGGGAAGTCAAGTGGACGAAAAAGCTGAACAATCAATACTGAATGTGGACTTATAAATATTTGAAGGAAGAATGTGGAAATAAGTGCCACTGAAGACTGTCACTGCAGCCAGTTAGTTCCATCTCTGAAAGTGAACTCAGTTTGAGTAATGTTTTATTGACAAGCTGTCATAGTTGAGGGTCTATTTTTTTTGTTTTTGTTTACAAGTCATGTTTCCTTATTAAAACTACTGTAGTGGAGCAGTTGGTGCCTGAGGAGGTTTGTGGAGTCTCTGAACAGGATATATGATCCTACTTTAATCTTTCATGATGAAACTAATGTATTAAGCTTCTGTTATGGCTCACTAATAGGTTTGGATCAACTGTTTAGATTTCTCCTGCAACCATATTGTCTGTGTGAAAAATCAGCAACAATGCACTAGTCAGGTTTCAAAGGAAAAGTTCAGTGTCAGCATCAGACTGGATGCAACAAGTAGGTCATTTCAGACAGTATCATTTAAAGAGATGGTTTAAAAAAGGAAAATTATCTATACAAAATTTTGTCTCCAAATGTACATTACAGGCCAAAAGTTTGGACACACCTTCTCATGCAATGTGTTTTCTTGATTTTCATGACTATTTACATTGTAGATTCCCACAGAAGGCATCAAAACTATGAATGAACACATGTGGAGTTATGAACTCAACAAAAAAAAGGTGAAATAACTGAAAACATGTTTTATATTTTAGTTTCTTCAAAATAACCACCCTTTACTCTGATTACTGCTTTTTACACTCTTGGCATTCTTCAAGAGGTCGTCACCTGAAATGGTTTTCTCTTCACAGCTGTGCCTTATCAGGGTTAATTAGTGGAATTTCTGGCTTTATCAATGGGGTTCATTTCCATCAGTTGTGTTGTGCAGAAGTCAGGTTAATACACAGCCAACAGCCCTATTGGACAACTGTTAAAATTCATATAAAGGCAAGAACAAATCAGCTAACTAAAGAAAAACACTGTGGCCATAGTCATAAAAATAAAGAAAACTCAAATTGAATGGGTGTGTCCAAGCTTTTGGCCTGTACTGTATTTTAATGAATCAAAGCACATTCACTCATCTTTAAAATGATGACATCATCTGAAATGGCCTTCACCTCACATCCGGTCTGTAAATGTTGCATCTGGTTTAAATGGGGGAATCAGGTTGTGTGAGGTACTCAGCAATAGTGTAAATGTAGTTGATACAGAGAAAGTTCTTCTTTTTCAGGACCCAAAACAGACATACTCCTCCACTAATAACATATTTCCTGTGGCTACCGCACATCTGGAGTAAAAAAAATAAACCATATAGTGAAAAACTCTTCACTTAAAAAAAGAAAAAATCTTTTTAATGCTTAAAGTGGTAGCAATGGTTTGATTGGCCGAATCAATAGTTTCTGGACACAGATACAGAACTCTTGAATACAGAAGGGTCCGTTTTCATGGGAGTTCCATCACAATCCTCAACAAGCCAGCTCACTTAATTATTTTCCACATTTATGTTACTGTCTTAATGTATTTTTTGGCTGTCTTCTGTGTTGCTCATGTTCTATGTACCGGTGTTAATGCCAACTTGATATGACTGTGAAGACGAATTTCCTTTTTGGACAATAAAGAATATTTTATCTATTTTATGACCACTCAGGGGGCAGGTTCCCAAAACAAACCAATAGCAAGGATGGCATTGGAAGATTTTTCTCTTACCAAAAGCTGTAAGGTTGAATATGTTTCACAGGCATAACTTTTATGAAGTGCAGGACTAATAATTCACAATAGCCCAGCTTTGGACAAAAAGTGCATAGTTCTGAACTCTACATTTAAAGTTACTGATTTCAAAAGGAAAGGCATATCACCAGTCTAAAAGGAAAGGTTGTGGTATGTTCTGGAAGAGCAAATACTTTCAGTTTTTGAGGATCTTCAATATCTGTAAGACTCTGGACCTAACAAGTCTGTCACATGGCTCACATGTAGACACAGATGACCCCACACACACACACACACACACACACACACATTGAGACTTACAGGCAATTTGGGATGACCAATAGAGGAAGCTGGAGCACAGAGGGACCATATGCACATGGGCAACATGCAAGGAACCTTCTTGCTGTGAGACAACTGCACCAGTCACTGCATCACTGTGCAGTTCTCTTTCATCTGAATCAGTCTGATCCATCATCAAATACACTGCTCAGTTTTCTTAGGTCTCGGGGTGTTTTGATCAGATATTGATATGGGATATTAATCAGGTATTGGGGGGAAAAAAATGAGTATTGAATTATACCACCAGTGCACAACTTGTCATGCACAAGTTTCCTTTGGTGAAACAGAACAAGAGAAGTATAATAGATATTTTCCAGATATTTCCACAAGGGTTATTCAAGCCAAGCAGACCTTCAAATAGAGCTGAACATCACACCACTCATGCTTATGTCATACTGAGTGAATATAGGTGTCAGCCAATGCTCAAGGCTGCAATATTGGAATTGCGTTGGAAGTAAAAAAGGTTGTTTTGGGACAACCCCTACCTTAAGAGTTTAACATGAAACAAAAGGTTAAAAAAAGTCAAAAAGTAAAGCCCTTCTGTATTTCTTTTATAACATAGAAAGATAAAAATAATTTGGGTTGCGTTGGGTTGACAATCCTGTCTGCAATCTAATGTGAATAATTATGTAATTATGCATACCTTAAAGTTCTAAGTAATGTATTACATTTCAAACTTTTATGTACACTGTACTTGATTTTTTAAATCAGATCCTGGCTTGCAGTGAAGTTACTCCTGGGGGAGAATGAAAAAGTTGCCAAGCAAGGTCTGAGCTTCTCAAGTAGCAGCACATGGTACTGTTAATTATCTTCTTAGTCCTCTGGTTCAAACTGAAGTTAAGGCAAGTTCTTCAAAATAGAATTGTCTGGGAATTGTGTATGAAACTGACAAAAGTCTGTATGATGGTTATCATTCAAAGCCTTTAGTACTTCATTTTTTAGTGTCCAGCTCTGAACTTTAAACTCTTTTTTTCTGACTAATTTAAGCATTTCATTGAAACTATAGCAATGGGACTTCTGCAAGTAAGGCTGGGCACTTAAATGCAAATTAGATGAGATCGCAATATGTCCTGTTGCAATACTCTAATTGCAGACAGTGCAATATTTCTTCAACCAGAATACCAGATAAAGTTTTTTTTTACAGTACATGTTTTATGCTCCACTCCAGTGTTGCTCAACCCTAATGAACCAGAGAGCGAAACTGTTGAAAACTACCTTTGCAAGGGAGACAATTTAAGTGGTGAAAAGTGGCAAAAACAGCACTAAGTAGTGACAAAAATGAATTTCAAGTAGACAAAAATGGTCAAGAAAATTGGGGGACAACTTGAGAAATACACAGAAAGTAGCAGAAAATGGGAAAAAGGCAACAAAAAATGGCAAGAAAATTCAGGAAAACTTGGAAAATAGTCAGAAGGTAGCAACACTGGGGAAAAAAATAACATAAGAAAAAAACATTGAAATGTGGTAAATAGCCCAAGGCAACAAAAAATGACAAGACTGTTGGGATAGAACTTAAAAAATTGTCAGAAGGTGGCAAAGAGTAGTTCAAAAGTGGTGGGAATTAAAGGAAAAAGTGACTAAAATTAGTGAAAAGCAGTCTTGACCAACAAAATGAAATGTCATGGGTTGTTTCGTGCTATTATAAATGTAGAATAGAATAGAATAGAATAAAATATTCTCTACTGATCCCCCATGGAGGAAATTTCTGCACCACAGCAGCTCACAAACATTCCAAGTGCAAAAGATGCAACAATAAAATAGAATCAAGTAGAATAAAAATAAAATACAAATAAGATAAAAAAATAAGCTTAACAAATTAGCTATAGT
Organism: Thalassoma bifasciatum; assembly: GCA_008086565.1. NCBI lineage: Eukaryota > Metazoa > Chordata > Actinopteri > Labriformes > Labridae > Thalassoma > Thalassoma bifasciatum. The sequence goes on from RPOG01001137.1 coordinate 25,446, forward strand.
AGTAATATAATAATTATAATAATAATAATAACAATAACAATAATAATAATAATAATAATAATAATAATAATAAGGACTTATAGTAGTTATTAGAAATTAGCAATTTAGAAAAATATAAAAATAACACGATTTACAAAGAATGACGGTACACAATCCAAAAAGAAAAGCACAATGAAAAGTGACCACAAATGTCAATGTTCATTTCCTACAATGTGTTTCTTTAGGATGGAGATGGGGAAGTAGAGATAATCATAAAAAAGCACAATAGAAATATGGGGGGGGGGTAATAGCTATAAGATTATTTTGCAAATTCTTCAGCTCTAGCTGCAAGTACTAAAGCACCATCCATATCCTCATTCACAGAATAGGCTTTTGATAAGAATACAATGTTAACCAGTTGTGTGGGGATTTCGTGATAAACATTTTATGCATTTTAACATCCATAGTGGATCATACAAGTGGTTTTCAAGGTATCCAGTGTTGTCACCATTGTTTCCATTATTCTTTATGAGTCACTTTTGCCTAACTTTAAATTAAAAAGATGTCTGACTCACCATCTACCTTCTGACAACCATGAGAATCCAGGCCTAAAGCTCAGACCCAGTTATTTGCACAGACAGTGTCCGGGTTGAAGAAGGGATCATAAAATAATGGCAGCCGTAGAAAGCTCCAGAAGTATTTGTTGAGTAATCACAGCAATTTTTTCTCAGATTGACAATTTGTTCTCTTCATCTTGAATGTGTCACTTTCATTGGCCCAGAGGACACAACTTGACAAAAAAAGACTGAACGTACAGTGTCTCAGTGTGAGATGAATGAGCCGGACCACTCTGCACCTGAGCCATGTGAAAGTGAAACCGTAAAATGACTGTAGTGGAGTGTCTAGACATCAACACACACACACACACACACATACACACTCACACAAACCGCACACGTAATTGCCTGTTTCACACAAATTCCTCAGCATCACAAGTCAACAGCAATCGAGGGACAGCAGGGACATCAGACAAAAGCATCTGTTTTTTTTTTCTGCTACAGTGAAATTACGACTGTGTCTACACAACACTGACACAGTGACGCAGCATTTTTGCAGCAGCACCCAAAGGCACGAGGAAGAGAGAGAGAGAGTAAGAGGAGCTAGGAGACACAGGGAGAGGTGACAAACAAAAAAGAGAGAGAGGGAGATATCCAGACGCTTACCTGGCTAGATGGGATGTTGTCCACGGCTCAGAAGAAAGGATAACATCCAAGACCTGAAAGGGTGAGGGAGGATAAGAGGAAGAAACAGTAGAGAGGGGAAGAGAAGGAGAGGGGGAGAGAGAGAGGGAGATTAGATTTGGCTGCTGGTACTTTGGGAGTGCAGTGGCAGGTGGCTCTGTGTTTATCGCACACACACACACACTCACACTCACACACACACACAGAGTCAGTGTATCTTCTGGACAGATGGAAGGGAAGGAGTAGTGGTTGCAGTGAGAGTAGTGAGAACACAGGGGGAGAGTATGGCTGACAGTGCTTTCCAATCAGTGGTGGATCTAAAGAAAGTCCTGTGTTATCACCCAGCTGGGGACAGCAGAGTACACATGAGAGGGAAGAGGAAGGTGACACCAACAAAGAGAGAGCTTATCAGTGTGTGTGACTGCGGGCCTGATGGTGCCACATATGACCACAGAAAAAAGCCAACCTTAAAAAACAAGGGAAAAAAGAGACAAAAAATTGGGGTGTTTAACTTCAACATAGGAAGCTCATCTACCAACAGAACGAAAAATTTTGACTTTTCAAAACAAGTTAAAAAAAAAAATCTAAACTCAATTAACCCAGAAATACCTTGAAATTAGTGTACTCTCACTACTAACTAAGCATTTTTATTGATACAAATAAAAGACATGAGACATCTACAGAAGAGGATTAGGGCCATGGAAATATAATAACATACAATAAGGTTTTATTTTTATTTTATTTGGAGAAAAAAAATAGAATTTTAAGTTAAAAGTCAGAATTTCAGGGTTCTAAAGTCAGGGTTCTAAATTTAAAGTCAAAATTCTGAGATTAAAATCAGAGTTGGGTTTTTTTTCTCAGAACTCTGAGGAAAAAGTTAGAATTCAGAGATTAAATTCAGAATTTAAAGACAAAATTTTGAGATCAAGTCAGAATTCTGCATTCAAAGTCTTCTCATGTCATGCACCATAAAAGTGACTGAGTGTCAGACAAACAAAAAAAAATTCTGTGAAAAAGTCAGAATTCCGACTTTTTCCCTTAAAATTCGGAGAATTAACTGTATTAACAGATTAAATTTTTTTCCCTTTCAGTGGCCCTGATGTCCTTCCATTGATGTCTTCTCAATATGTTGAAAAATACTCTTATATTAAGTAAATAATGGTGCCATTATCTTCACACAGTACTACACCGGAAAGAAAGGCCACTCTTGAAATAATTCAAATTAAACAAATTCAAGATTCAAGCAAAAAAAAGTTGCCAATGGAAAAAGCAAAATTTATCTTGCTGAGATCTCTTAAAATAAGACACTTAATTTAAGCTTTAAAAAATAATTTCTGCCATTTTCTTCTTGTTTTGATAATAAGCTCAAAATGAGCTGCGGATTTAAATAAAGATTTTTTTTTCTATTAAAGCTGAGTCTATTTCCTCAAACAAGATAATTTGTTTTTGACGAATAACTCAGCAGCTTCAAAATCTTACAAGAAATAATGAAAGCTTGTTTCAACTGAGAAATGACTTAAATTAAGGTATTTTTAAGACTGTTTCACTTCACAAGATATTTAAGATGATCCTTCTAGATTCAAGCTCCAATATCTGACTGAATGTTCCCTCCAGGAAACTGTGTTTTTGATTAAGTGTGATGAGATATTTTGACAAGAAATTTGAAGAATATTCTCTGAAAGATGTTGATTTTCTGCGGTGAAGAAGTCGCCCTCCATCAGTGGCCTCAAAGACTCAGACCTGCCCCTTCGTCTCTGCTTTCTCCACTCTCTTTCAGCCATGTACACACACTCACACATTCTGCGAGAGAGTAAACACCATGCAGCTCCATTTAACAGATACACACTCGCAGAGCAAACACACACTGATTGGCTCAAACCCAGCAGCCACAGTGTGAACATACTGATACAAGGAGACACAGCGAGCCTCTGTGAGGGGGCATCGAGTTCAACCAGGATTGACTGGCACTGAACTTGACAGAGGCTACACAAATCATTTGTGTGGATAAGATTTTTTCCAGTGTGAAAGATTTCCTGTGGTGAAATGTTCTTTCTGCTACAGTGTGAAGAAGGAACATTTCCCTCACATATCCTGTTGTGTTACAGGATTAACTTCTCTCATTGACAGGAAATGTGTATAATTATAGATATAATGACAATGATAAATTATTATCTTCACCATTTAGCAGCAACATGGACATACACTGTAAAACACAACCTATATAAGGTCATATATAACAGTTAAAAAATCCCACAGATCCCTTTTGATATAAAACACTGAGTTTAAACCACATATCAATGCACCAACGTGTGCATAACGGAAAAACGTCAGTATAAATTTAAGCTGACTCACACCTCACCTTCAAAATCTCAACTTTATCACGAGCTACACCTGGAACCTCACTGCCAAAGCTTTTCAAAATGAACAAACGTGTGACATTTCATTTTCATTCATATACGTCAGCTTCATGCATTATTATTCAGCCCTCGTCTGGTTGGTGCACAATGCCGATACACATTGTGTTGCAAATTGCAAAAGTATGACAGAACTTATTTAAGGGACTTATTCCCTAAACCTCGCCTCCGAAATTTCAAATGACAGCCACAGATAGGATTAGTAAGCAAGCTGATTTTTCTGCATTTAAAGCCTTAAAGAAGGGGTGTTATTATTTCTCGTATTTTCAATATGGATAAAAAAGTAACAATGCTGGATGTCCATGCAAAATAGGGTTTGTTAAGCTACTAAAAATGTAAATGTTGTAGAAGCCCCTGAATTTGACTGCAAACTGCTCATAACAGTCCATTCAAAAATAAATAAAGCATGAGGTCTGAATAAATTTTGCGTAAGTCATGAGGTCATTGCATGAAGACATTAATGTTAGAAATCATGGAGGTGAAGAACAAAGTCTGCTCATATCTTTGCACTCATAGACAAACTGCTCAGTACATAAACGCCTCATTATGTGATGGCGCGTAATCCACTGCACCTCAATAGTGGATGAGTCTCCTCACACTGCAATAGCACCAGAGCAAACTGGGGTCAAGATGAAATGAGCAACTTTTTCCATCTTTTATGCAGCCTATGGTTGCAATAACCAGTAGTTTTGACAGAAAAAAATGTATGAGGATATATAACTAAAAAGTGAGAAAAAAAGATTTTCTAGCTTCTCTTTCTTAGCTCTGTTGCAAACTGATCAACTGTCTCTCCTGATTTCTGTACACATGTAAAGGCTCTATTTTTAGTTTTGATTTTTCTTTTGTATATATATATTCAGAATAAAAATATCTCCCATCCATTGTGTAAAATTACTTGATCAGATATTACATGCAGAAGTCACAGAAGGCTGATGATATGTATTCATTCCACGTAGTTTCATACGGTCAAAACAGGCACAGGATATTTTTACTTTGATTTTTTTTTATATGTGCGCAGAATATCTGGTCAGCAATCTCACACAATGGGCGGCAGATATTTAATCAAGTAAGCAGCAACCCATGATATTACACTGGCAGATACCAATGTATGGGTTAATAGCTCGTAGTTCATTTTTTAGCCAATATTATTCAATACAAATAAACTGCAGATAATCATACATCTCTTTGAAAACACTTCCTGAAAACTCCTCGTATTTGTATTCTTTAATATAGGAACGAAATTCACTCCTGTGCCTTTGATGAAAACCCAAAGGCTTTTATCAAAGGTCAACGAGTGCTTCACTATCCCAGCAGAGCAGTAAGGGAACTGTACCTTATGTCCTACCCTGTGTTCTTAACACCAGCACAAAGAAAGAAGGCCTATGGAAATTCAGCGAAATTGATTACAAAAATTGATTTTCAACATTAAATCAATGAGCAGAATCAATGATGGCACTTGTATTGATAGATTTGAACAATTCCCATCCCTAACAGAATGGGTTCTATAACACATCAATGTTAATGTCTTTAAGTTTGAGGCTGATGATATAATACCTGTTTGGAAAAATAATCTTCCATTCATCTCTACTAATAAGACGATGTGTAGAGTTTTTTGCATCAAAAACGGTGTTTGTAAAGAAAATAGCTTCAATATTGCCTCTATCCTAGCTTCGATTGTTTTACCTAGTTCAAGACCAAACAAGTAATGTTTTGCCCTGAGCATCGAGTTATCTATAACAAAGAAAAAAGATCTTACAATTCAATCTCTTCATTTGGTGATATTGGATTTAAAGGTGGAGTATGCAGAATTTTTCTAAAATATGAAATGTTAATTTTTTCCAGGAATGAGCTCAATTGTCATCTCTGGGCCTCTGTACTTATGTGTAAGTGTCTGTGTGTGCCTCACCCCTTTGTAGACCCCCTCCCTTGCCTGTTTTGTTTCACTCGGAACGCTTGTGGGCGGAGAGTAGGAGTTGTTATGAGTGATGATCAGCCAATCACAGCACCCCCAGTTCACAAGTGACTTTGTGTGTTGCTGATAGCGAGTGGGAGAAGCTATCCTGAGCGGCAACGATAGCGGCCGTTACACAGAGAGAGAATGATACGATATTGCAGCGTGTCTCATTTACCTATGGTCAGTGGCAGTGAGCATGCGCAGCTGCTGACACTGAGCCACGGAGGAGGAGCCCAGTTTGGGTGTTGTGTGTAAACAAGTAAACAAACCTTATCAAAAATCTCTGCATACCGTACCTTTAAGACAAGGAATTAATGACATCGACTAAAGCTGAAGAAAAAAAATAACATTGCCATCTTCCCACAACACTTCTTCAAAAACATCCACACTTTTATGCGTGTACAGAAAAATACCATGCTCATTAGTCAACAAAATCATAACAGAAATAGACTGCAAAACCCCCTTGACCAATTAGAGGTAGATGCTCTGATGTTGTGCTTTTCAAGCGACAAAGAGAGTGGCTTCTTTTGAGGTAATCCATCCCCAGTGGCTGCAATGCAACCATAACGCCCAAAATAACATAGCATGAAAAACTGCTTTGTTGTGAAGTGAAATCCTGCCAGTGAGCAAAATGTTGTCTTTGTGTCTGATGAAGATTTTTTTTTTGTCTTCCAAGGTGCCGTACCTGTGGCAGGATGCCTACACAGCCAGAGTGATCACACACACTGACACACGCTGATACACACCATCATGCACATCAGCGGACATGACACATCAAATCGGTTTGAGCATTACCAAGAAATTTCCGGGAAACAGTTGAACGGGGCATGAATTAAGTCAAGTCATCGCACAGCAGGTGTGATCTGCTGTGTCACTCTTTAAACACACATCTTTTCTGTCACTGTACATCAAATGGGTACGACGCACGGGTGACGAATAAAAAAAAAAAAAAAAGAAAATATTATGTAAAGAAATTTATGAGAGGAACTGTCTTATAAATTCTCTTTTTCCAACTGTCACAGCAAAGATCCAAGTCCTGCCATCCAGCTCTAACCTCTCTGTGTAAAGCAAACTCAACACTCAACTGCCACTCACCCAATCAATCATTTATTCAGCGTGTACGTCTTTTTCACAGCTTCATCTGATGGATGCCACCCTGTATCTGATCAGATGAAGACAGCTCTTGAGGAAGACTACAGATTCTTTGGATTTGCATCATTATCACAGTGTCTGTCTGAATTTACATCATAATCTACGTCTTGAAGTCAGTAATTTGTTCCCCACTCCCTCAGTGAGCTTCCTCATGAAAGAAATTAGTGTCAGAAATTCTCTTTCTATTCTCAGACTGAATCTACAAAAGAGAAAAAGTTTTTGCGTGAAAAGTCTGTGATACTAAACTCCCAGTCCAACAGCAAAGGAACAAGTGGGAACAGTTAGTACTGCGGTGTTTACTAAAATAAATGCCCTTTGCTTTTCTTGAGGCTGCATTGGAAAGTTTCTGTCAGTCAGTTGTGCTCTGATTAAAAGCTCTTCAGTAATTTAACCTTTAGGGAATCAAGGATCAGTTCCAGATGAGAATCTCTTCCTACAAGTTCAAGCTCTTGACTTCATTTTCCTTGATTCTGCCTTTTGTATGTAGTTGGGTCTCACAAAGCTACAACATCACACATCTACAGGAAGGAATCGTGGCAGATCTGAGTCAGACTTGATCCAAAGCGTGGCCTATAGTTGTGCTACATGAGGCGAAACAGCACAGAATGCAACTTTTCTTTAAGTTTCAGTGGAGCATCAGTGAAAGCATCACAACAGTTATTAGCTGAAACATTAAACGCACGATCGGGTTTTGATCCTAATTTTTAAGAAGAAGAAAAATCTTTTCACAAAATATAGTTTCCAATAGCTGCTCTGGCTGTTGCAACTAATGAGGTACAATATTTGGTGAAAGTTGCCGGTTAACAGGGTCAAATTCCAGTTAAAGCTCTGGGCCTATGAGAGCCACACATGCAACAATGACACCAAATGTAACTAATAGAAATATAATAAAAACCCAAAATGTAATAACTGGTCGATGAAACAAAATGCAACAAAAGTGCAGAGTCCGAAATGTAGTATAAATGAAGTAAAAACCAAAGTCTGATGACTGACCCAAAATATAAAAACCTGTTTCAAAAGTCATTATGTTTCAGCTTCAGCATCTTCATTATAATCATTATAATGTTTCACATCATCATAATTACATTTCAGGTCATTGTTGTTGTTTTTTTCCTTATTCCAAACTTTGCCTCCACCTAGGGGCCTAGTCTTGTATTTGCTTCTTTGTCTCCCTCTTCTTTCCTCTTGTACTCTGTTTTCCTTATGTAACAAACGGGGCACAGCAGTCGCTGGAAAAAATACACAACTGTCCGGCTCCTGTCCACCCCATGTAATATGTCACTGTCTTTATATGTTTCTACGGGATGTAACTGCAATTTCATTGCTGTGAGATGTACGCAATGACAATATAGCATCGTATTCGTATTGTTAAAAATTGACTCTCACAAGGCCTGTATGCAATGTAACCATTACTTATAACATGCTAGAATAGAAAGGCCCATTCGGATGTTGCATTAACCACAACATTACTGCCAAAAATTGGCCAATTGACCAATTACACTATGGTAGGCAGGTGTAGAATGTTATATGTAAGGGGATCTTCCTAAAAAATCCCTGTCCGCATAGTTGAATTACATTTGTGAACTCTGAATAAAAGGCAAATAACATGAAAGGTATCATGTCACTGGAATCAAAATTTGCTGTGTATCTCTACATCATCATAATTTTCCAAATACCACAACCAGTCAACAGACCAGTGCTGCGTCTGCATCACTGTCAATCTCACCTTGATTCGTTTGTATATCTCTCATTCACTCTTACCTTCACTTATAAATGAAACCCAAGATACTTGAACCCCTCCACTTAGGGCAGAGACTCTCTCCCAACCTGAAGTTGGCAATCCACCTTGTTGCAGCTGAGAACCATGACCTCAGACTTAAAGGTGCTGATCTTCACCCCGCCTCCTTCACAACACAACACCCTCAGTGCGAGATGGAGGTCAGTGTTTGACCAGGCCAATAGGACCACAACATCTTCAAAAAGCAGAGATGGGATCCTCAGACCTCCAAACCTGACTCCTTCCACCATTTGACTGCACCAAGTGCACCAACCTGTCCATAAAAGTCATGAAGAGGATTGGTGACAAAGGGGCAGACTTGGAGGAGTCCTGACTGGGACAAGTTTGACTTCCAGTTGGCATTTCTGACATTTGTCTGGCTTATTTTTCAAAGTGCTCAGAGATGATGGAGAGCATTGTCTCACCCTGTTGATATTCTACTGCTCATAACCCACTGCTAACCATAAGATGTCGGTTATACAGAATAATGCAAAGTTTAAGGTCACATGCACAATGAACTCGTATATCTTGGAGACTGAGACATGTACATTTGAAAATGTGGTGTGATTGCCCAATAAGATAACGCCTAGAATGAAACTCCAATATGATTAGATTCACTTCATGTTCATGTCTGCAAATCTCTGAAATGGGATTTGAAAATCAAATTATCCCGTCTCATGAGGGGACATCAACATCAATATGTACAATAAATGAATCTGTTCTCAAGGACACAAACACTGGCACATCTTTCCCCTCCAAAGGGACAAATACACCTGCAGAAAAACATGTGGACATTATAGTCACAATGTTTTTAAATGTATTGAAATCGCTCAATGATACCAAAGACTGTTGTATCACCTGAATCCGACTTGACACAGGGGGTTAGAAAGACGTGTTATTTCAATTCAAGCACCCTTGTCCTAGTTGTGCTTCTATAAAACGACACTCACGAAATGGTGAAAAAAGAAGCTGTGGTTCAACCTGTGTTTTGATAAACAGAAATGACTTGACTTTCCTAGAAATGCTGCAAAAAGCTCATTATGCTAACAGGACAGACACACCAGCAGGAAACAGGACAAAGCAAGCAAGTAATCAACGTTTGTAAAGACAGGGAGAAAAAGATCATCTATTATTATCAGCTCAGTCAAGTGTCCCTGCTGCACCTCAGTCATAAACAAGTGGTTGTTAGAATGAAGAGTGTATGGAAAATAATCCCTCAGTGAACATTGCTCAATCCTGATTCAGTCCATTTATTTGTTTTGGAATACATAAAAAGTCTCAAAGCGAGATGAGTCAGACGTCTTTGTTTTTCTTTTTTAATTAAAGATGAGGTCACGAGCTAATCTGAGTCACATGGAAACTTTTAAAAACCTTCATAGATTCTGATATTGTTGCATCGCACACATAAGCAGAGTCTTCACAAATGATCTTCAATAATGACCAGCACACACTCAAGACTTAATCAACATTATTATAGTTCTTTTACTTTAAATCCAAAACTTTAAAATTGTTTGACTTAGTTGAGCACAAAACAGCTCAACTATTAAACAAAGCAAGAAATAACTTATTACCGAAGGATATTCAGAAACTGTTTAATGAAAGAGGGGGGGGTTATAACTTAAAAGGTAAATTTAAATCTAAAGGTAAGAAGTGTACGCACATTAAAGAGTTTCTGTGTCACGGTTAAGGGAGATAAATTGTGAAATGGACTGAGTAATGAATCGAAACAAAGTTTGAGTAAAAATTAACAAAAAGAAAAGACAAAGATACCATTTTCAAGAAGTACACTTATGAATAAACAAAAATGTATTTAAGATAAAGGTAATGAGGGTTTATTTTTGTGTTTATGATCCATCATATGTTGTGTTGTTAAAATACATATATTGCATAAGTTGCTAAATATTGGTTAATTTTTGTGCTCTGATTCAATATAAGAATATAAGAACAAGTAAAACTGAGCTGAGGTAGATAATTATTCCTACTCTTGTCTTGTTTTGCTTTTATGTTATTTATTTTCATTTTGACTATTGCCTGTTGTTTTTCTGACTGTTTTCTGTCATTTCTTGATGTTCTTTTTCTTTTTTTTAGCTTGCCATGTTCAAAATAAATAAATAAATAAAATAAAATCAATCAAATTATCAGACTACAGAGTCATCTTACAAGGAAGTGAGTGTAAACAAAAGCACAAAAAATGGGACAAGACAGGGAAAAGAATTTGAGAAGGAAAGATTTTACAAAATCTGGTCCAAATGGACGGAATATGTTAAACCTTTAAGGCCAGATTTAATCAGACTGAATGTAATAGAGGAATTGCATCTTTTTGGTTTGCTCTTGACTTCATTGTTATATGATTTCCTCCATTTACATCTTTGAACTGATACCTTCCCTTGTTCTGTCCTTTGCTTTACAAAAAAATAAAATAAAATAGAAAAAGAAAAAAAAAATTGAAGAGCAAAATGCTCAAGAATTAGTTAAGTGTGAGCCTATTTTACCTTATACACATGATTCATTCTACTGTAAAATATATGCTGACTATAAAATGTTCTCTCTTTCTCAATAAAGAAAGAATTAAAAGAAAGGGAAAAGAAGTTGTTGGGGAGACAGAAAATACCCCATTACTGATAACTTCCAACTGTTCCTAGTCCCTCATGGGGGGCTCTCTCTGATTGGGCATTATCATCCTCATCTAAACTGAGTGGTGTGATCAACCCGAGCAAACACATTTGAAAATTTTCAGGGGGGCACCAACAAATCTGTGAGCGAATCATCCAGGCTCACACTGGAAGATAACTCGGGCCTGGACCAGATTTCTCTCTTGTTGGGACGACTGAATCAGGATTAAATTGGCCCGAGATTTCTGGAGTGAGTCCGGCTTCAGCATGAAACAGTGAATTCAGAACCCTGAGATAAGACTCCCAAACTTTAAGACACTGAAAATGAATTCAGAAAGCTAAAGCTGGAAACTTTCAAAAGATGATACACTTCTTTGTGTCCTTTACAATCTTTGAGTCACACCTCATCTGTGATGAAACGTGGTGAAAGTCAGTATTGTCAGTAGATTGTCATCTACTCTTTAATTCAGACCTAATGAATTAACAGTTTGTTTTATTTCAAAGTTTGTTTTTCATAAGGATAACTGAAGCTTTTCTATGAGGGCACAACTCTACAACGCAAAAAAAGTGTGAAGTGTAGTGTAAGAAATGGTGTGACACAGAAACACGACACACCATCAGCAGTTTAAAGTAGGTTTGTGAAAGATGATATATATTACCATCCAAATGAATGTTTTTACTTGCTTTGTGCTCCTTCACAGCAATTCTACTTGATAAAATACCCAATAAAAATTACTTCTCAACAAAATATATTGAAGCAGAACAATACATGGCAAAGTGGTGTACAAAGTCTCATAAAAAGAAAAAAAGAGTCATGTGCAGATTCAAAATAAAGCTCTAAAATTAGTGAAAAATCAGGGAGTCATTAATGAAAATATCTTGGGAAAAAAGAGGGAGCTGGGAGCATTTTCTTTTGGTATACCCTTTCCTTGAACACATGAGCCTCGTCCAGTGATGGCCATATAAGTCTTCTATCCCTTGAACGAAGGGTGAAAATCACCCAAACAAGTGCCTGTGGAAAAAACACAGGGATGGAAGCAGGGGAAACACACCCACCTTCAATGACGTCAGTGAGCAGCCTAAAGCTACCAAGGAAATTGAGTTGTTCCAATTCTGATACCAGTGTTGAAATTGATCCGATAATGCCGAAAATGCTAATATTGGTATCGGCGACTACTGGAGTCCAGGCACCAATCTGATGCCACATAATTTATTGAATTAGAAATCTAATTTTTAGCTCTGTTAAACTCTGGCACATTCTTCTTCGCTGTTCTTAAAACAGTAGCACTGTGCTGCAACCTGCAGCCTGCTTGATCACGTGACACAGACTCAACGGACACACTGGTTGAAGTGAAGCTTGGAGCTAAGCTAACTAGTGCAATCATGTTTGCGTTGTGGCAATATTTCACGCTGGATACTCCTATACTGTTATATTTGAAAATAAATGTTAAAACGGCTTCAATTTCCCATTTATTTATGTTTTACAAAGGATTTAACCTGAGCCAGGCCTTACCACAATGATAATCATATCACAGCAATGCAGGTGCAGGATGATATTTTTTATAACACACTGGTATCAGCGTGGTACTTAGCGGATCTCATACCACTAACAGTCCACACAGTCTGCAGACGGATACTACAGACACCAACAGCTGTTCACAGCTGTTTCGCTGAAAAACAAACCGATTGTCTGGTCATTTCAGAATAAAACATCATGTTTTGCCTCTCAATCTTAAATCTCATCCTTGTGAATCAACATTACGTCACTTTCGGTGGCACAGGGTCAAAAGTCATCCAGAGGATCTATAACCATGGACGAGGAAAACTTTATTTTGGAGGCGGAAAACTTCATTGAATTCTATATGACACTACACATCCTTACAATGAGGACAACAACAGAAAGGAGTAGGCATGGAATTAAATTTCTGAAGTTTGGGAAGTTCCGATACATTATAATTCCTGCAGGAAGATGCAATTTTCTTGTGATCTGGTATCTCTCTGCTATGGAGTGTGCCACGCTCCACTCCAGAGACAGTAACATTGTGAATTGGCACCCTGCGAACCAAAAACCACGGCTATATGTGTGAATTAGGGGGGTCAGACAGACGCAACACAATGAAAATCATGTTAATACATTTGCTGGGGTGAAAATCACCTGGCGACAGTGTTTTAGGTTTAGACAAGCAGTCAACAAAATAATACTGATCCCCTTCTTAAATGGAAAAATGTTGAAAATATAGAAGAAAGGAACAAGGGAGAAGAAATAAGAAGTCCTGAAAACAACCCTCTAGGAGGAGTAAGTAAATTTCCTGTTATTTTCTTGTCTTATCTTTTTGTAATGATTTAAACAGAGGATGGAAAGGAAGGAAGTAATAACTCTGGCTTAAGATGCATTTAAAATAAATGACCTCAAATTTTGTTCTCATTTCCCCCTATTAGCCTTAATTTTCCTCACTCTGTACCTTCTCGGGGCTCCTGTGCTTTTGCTGCTTCAGCATTGTCCCAACAAGAAAATGAAGACAGCCCATGCAAGTTGAAATCAGACGCTCACTCTGTCTGCATCCGACATTGTAAACTTTCAGATGGCAGAGCTTTCTACGACGGAGCGAGTGTTTTCACAGCTTCTTTATGAGCTCGCGTGGGCTGAAACATTAACAGCAACACTCAGATGTGTTAGCAACGAGGGAAGGGACACTCACAATGCGATATTGCACGGTGACACCATAGTGCACGGATCTCCACAGCCCATGCACACGAATGCACACTCACGAGCAGACACATATGGAAAGCTTATGGTGTGGATTTGTTGCCGATGTCCTGCAAAATCTGTGGTAAGAATAACCTGAAGAAGTACTGCTCTGTATTGTTTTTGATAGAACAATAATGCCTACCCAAGATTTTACAGCTTACACTTCACATTAATCAGAGAATGGATTTCTATCTACATGAAAGTTATGGTAATCTTGGGATAAATATATCACTGAGGAAGCTGTACAGGTTTGAATGTAATCTAGAATGAGTGCATGTACTTTTATGTTTTTTCCATCACCGACCGAAATACCTAGGGAGCTATAAAATTATGATCTAGACCTCATAACACAAGTTGTGCTGAATTAATGAGCAACAGCAGGGGACTGGCTCGTGTTTGTCTTTACAACATAACATGTTGACCCAGGAAAGAAAATAAAGAATAAGTGAATATTAAATTTTTAACTATGAAGCACTAAAGCTGTGGTCACATTGGCATATCAAACAAATTAATTTTTATTCTTTAGTTGTTCATCAACATTTATTCAGTGCTACAATCATCAGATTGTTTAATAAAAATGATGAAGTATTGCTGACACGAAGCCGTAAACCCTGATTTACGACTCAGCTCTTTCTTGTAATTAACCTCAATCACTGATGGTGCCCTCACCACAGCAGAGTATCACCGACACCCCTCAAAGCTGTGTGCCTGCTTTGGCCCAGGCAACACATTAAGACGGTAATAAACAGTCAAGATGTGTTAAACCAGTCCAAACAGATATTGAGCGATTTGTTAGCTTGAGGTAAACAGCTGGTTAAAAACGCTCTCTTAATTGTCAGCCATCCACAACATAGGTATTTTGTCATGCTAACAGCATAGGGGGAGGTGACTTATTTGGCAGAGGAACATGAGCAGCACCTCCACTACAGTCGCCATATTTGTTTCTGAGGTCGTTGTTGTCATCAACTTCTGACTCTAGGACGTATACGAGTATGTGAGCAGTGACGGTAATACTGTTTGAAACAGACGTATAGATTTACGAATGGAAAGGGAGTATAAATGAGCCTTGAGAAGGTCCTGTAGATGTTGGTGGGCTGATCTTAAGAGAGGAGACAATGAGTTTTTAGTGATAAATGCTTTTGCTGTCCTTTATGACAACCTGTAGCAAATATACAGATTTTCATTGGATAGACTGAGCTATATCTGTCAACTGATGGAGTCATATGTTGCAGATGTAACACACGGCAGTCAGCGCATCTGAAATAATGAGGTTAATGATAATGGTTGCACATGGTGTAAGTGCAAAAATAATGAATTTATGGAACGTACAATGACTTGTCACATCTTCATGTTGAGGAATTAATATTCCGACACAAATTGCGCTCACACAATGTTAAATCAAATGAAAAGACTGAGCGTGTTTGCCCTCTCCACACTGCCAACAACTCCTCTTGAGGGCTGTGATGGTCTTTCTGCCACTCCAAACCTCCCTCAATTTGTTGAGATATCACAAAAAGATGATGTAGGCACCAGGTAGTGTCCCTAAATGTGGCTCACAGGTCCACGTTTTACAAAATGAAGTAGTATTGGTCTGAGAGGCAGAGATGTAATGTCCACGTGTGGATACAGTGTTTTAAGAGGTTCAAAATCAAAGCTTTGAAAGCATAGACAGACCTTTGGAAGGAAAAGTCAAAGAGATGTTACCAACTCACAAAACACACAGCAAAGGTTACATGCTCCACAAACTGCACTGCTGAGCAAATAGCATCACTGCGTACCTGTGTTCCGATTTTTTGTGCCCATCAAATAAGCCACTTATCATCAATTTACATTGAAAAATAGCTATTTACTGTACAAATGAGCCTCATTACTAAAAACACCTTTCTCACAAACACCAGTGCTAACAGCTCTGTGCAGTCAGAGTGAAAATATTAGCGTCTGCTGAGAGTTGGTGACAACTACATTGTCACTTTCAAAAGACTCAGCGATCAAGATAAATATACAATCTCTTCATGATTCAGAGACAAGAAATTAAAAATAAAGTCCGACATGAATATTGAAAACATAACTGGAGTAAAATCAGTCTTGGTTTCTCGTCATACTTCCTTTGGTATGTACAGACTACACCATTTTTCTGTAATTGGTAAGTGTGGCTCATATTTACACATTTTTACTTAAAATAATACAAACACTTGCTTAGATATATTTTATGTGACATAAACAAACACAGCAGGTCCAGGCAGATAAGGAAAAAAAAAATCAGAATTTCCACTGAACGTTAATCTTAAAAGCTTTATATCCCTGATCAGAACCAAAACACAAACCCCAAAGCTCCAAAATGAAGTCGATTCAGTGTCGAATGTTTTCACCTGTAGCTACTTCTGTTCTTTCAACATTTAGACTGAAAGACAACTGAATCAACCTTGTAATACACAGCACAGTTGAAGACCTCGATGATAAGTATGCAGAGAACTATATTTGTCTTTTAGGTTGATATAAGTTTCCCATAGCACAAAAAAATTTTGAAAAACAAATTTGTCTGAGAATGAATCTAAGTCTGTGTGTTCATGCCTGTATTAGCATGTGCTTAAATGTGTTGGTGTGTTTCTAGTCGGTGGAGGCGAGTGGGGAGGGTTGCTGTGGGTGGCAATGAGCAGCTTCTCAGTTTCCACAGCAACACCCCAACTCCGTCAGTCTCCATGGCAACAGATAACAGCATTAGCTGATTCAGCCTAAGTGAAGGTCCAATTTTTTTTTTTTCTTTAATGGCAAATGCATGTTGGGAACAGGGACTCTTAGAATACATAAGCGAATCAACCAGCTACTTTAAAGCCACAGGACTTTGATTAAAGGGGCAAAGTGGAACAATGACTCACTACAGTGAATATGGTGGTTACTGTGAGTTGGGAGGTTGTAATATACAGAATATTACACATAAAGAGTGTTAGAGAGAGCCAGTTGAACCTGTCAAGGATCCTTTGGTTTCCAGTGAAATGAAAACCTTAACCTATGAGAAGTGCTGCCCTCAGGGAAGCTTTGATTAAGTGTTTGTACTTTTAGTTTTGCTTTCTTTTTGAGCCACTGGGGGTGAACTCATATCTATCCTTTTCATTGTCAAACAAAAATCATGTTTCATAATCTCATTCCCTTCTGAAGAAAGCATTCCCTTTGAAAATGTTGTGGCTGCTTATTTTCTTAGAACCTTTTCTTGTCTTGATCCTGATTAAACAAAACTCTGAGTACTACAAAGAAAACTGATTTACAAGCCTTTACTGTAGCTTTTAGTAGAAAAAAAGAATCATGACGTACCGTTTCATACAGAACTCCAGAGCCTCAGTATTAACGCGAGTAAATACATTTCTGAAGCGTGACTTCTATAAATAATGGAGCACCTTCATCTTGATCATGATATATAAACCAATTAGAACAAACACAACCCTCATCACACTGGTACAATAACTTGACCTTGGTTTTAAATTTCCTGTACTCCCACTACATCTATCACAGCAAAGAAAATCAGGTGAAGCAGAATTGCGCAGAGGTTACAGGGAAAAGAGAAAAGTATATGAGAGTAGGAGAGGAGAACATGAACACCAAAAAGACACAAAGATACTTCTAACCATTTAATGTTTCCATTAATCAATCCATTACATGATGGATAATATATCGTGGGTAGGTGATTATGAAAACCAGAACCAGCTTGGGCGCCTGGAACCAGTTCCAAATTTCCAATATATATAACCAAGAGCATTCTGGTTCCGAACAGCCACATGAATCTGTCAAAGTTCATCTTATTACATATCACATCACATCACTTTATAAGCAGCATGTCAATAAAGCCATCAGAAAATGATCATGACAACGATCTTGTGTTTGGTTAAGCCTCCTTAAATATGATACCAAAAGATCAAGAGGCAACCTCTTGTCTGAAAATAAAAGACAATGCTGAAGTGCTACAACCTGCAGTTTGTTGAGTGTCTGTCACATACACCAAGTCAAACAAAAAAAAAAAAAGAACAGAAATCGACATGTTTACAGCCTGGTACAAAAACTTTCTCCTGTCTGGATCCCTAATTTTGTTAACAGCACACACTGTACATGGGCTATTTTTTTCTAACTTGGCAGTTTGTAGGATATTAAGATGGCAAACTCGCCCAATCAGAGGCACAACTCAGCTCACGTGACTGATGGGCGACCAATAACTGTTAGGGGGAGACTCATCACCCTTCCCATTTCAAATATGGCCACGCCAGCTGTTTTGCTTCAAAACTCCGCCTCAGAAACAGACAGGTGATGTCATGGAGACTACGTCCATCTATTATACAGTTTATGGAAAGGATGTTGATTTGAGAAAAGCTAAGCTACTTGCAGGATCAACCAGGTGGCCCCAAGAGGCAACATCCGGCTTAGAAAACCAAGCCTATGTAGGAATACTAAAAGAATCTATATATTGTGTAGAGAAGCACAGGGGGATGCTCTAGCTCAGTGTTTCAGAAGATATTAAGCTCACCAGTTTGTCCAATCAGAGGCAATACTCAGCTTGTGCGAATGACAGGCTCCCTATAGCTGTTAGAAAGAAACCTCAAAGCCGGTGTCAGATCCAACATAGCCCCCACCAACTATCGGCTTCATTTCACTGCATCAGAAACAGTCGATGTAGTGGAGACTATGTCCATGTCACAGTCTACTTCTAATTTCCTCTGATTTCAAAGATGAGTGCATTAACTCCTTTCACATTAGAGGCAAAGCTATATATATAAAAAACAACTAATTTTTCCACACTGAATTTTTTAGAAACTCTAATTGCATCAATATCAAGAATGCTTTATTTTGGCTGCTGTCTTCAAGGCTCCCCACTCCACAAACCCCTTTCCCTCTAAAGCACCAGGCTTCTGGAGGCCCCCCTTTAATATGTCATGAACCACATCAGTTATGCAACCACCTCATTTCAGCAGATCTTGTGAAGATCTGGTGCTGAAACAAAACCTTTGAGTAAATTATTGTCACATCCAGAGATTCCTCAGGCATATGAACATGTAGTGGTTTGAAAACCTGCAAATGTGTATTAAAGCCATCAAGCATTGTTACCTTATGTTAAACCAAGAAGTATCACACCCTTTCTTCAATTCTGGAAAAAAAACAAAACAGATCACTTCCACTTCAAAAGGGGGCTGCTGTATGCTTCAGATTTTATGGCACCTCTCCAAGTCATAAATAAAGCAGACACAGTGTTACCCTCCCACCCATGCAATTAAAAGAGCCTAAGTGGGTTTGTCTTACAGAGCACATGTAACTACTACTCTTTGCTTGATTTGACACCATGTGCTCATCTTGGGTCCCTTTTCGCAGTGGGGTCAATTTAATCTCTTTGTATGTGAGTGGAAACCAAAACGTGCAGGAAAGTGATCAATGTTTTGTCATGTATGTAATACATGCAATGCAATGCAATCCCTGCAGCATAATTAAACTGGTTGCCATGGGAGCAAATGGGTTCCTTCATACAAGGGCTTTGCAAACACATGTATGGCACATGTGAAACATACACAGAATGGAGAACAAAGAGAGGAAGAGGAAGAATAATCTTTGTGACTTATATTGATGTGCGTTCAAAAAACCTGAACCCTGCAAGACATGAAGCTGGCAGTGTCACACCACTTCCACATGGATCTCTTAATCCCTCAAGCACCTGCTGCAGAAAACAAGGGGAAGGGACATGAAGCCATGTGCTGCAACACACAGAGCACTGCAATGAGCAAATCAAAGAGGAGGCGTGCCTGCTGACAGGGAGCACACGGGCTGAAGGTTGTAAAAAGGGCAGCCAGCTTTACTGTGCATGTGTGTGTGTGTGTGTGTGTGTGTGTGTGTGTGTGTGTGTGTGTGTGTGTGTGTGTGTGTGTGTGTGTGAGCGCATGTATAAGGATAGGTAGCTTGATGACTTCTATTTAAAGAACACAATACTTAGGACTATGTAACAAATAGAGTCATGACACCTATTGTCAAAAGAGGCCATACTGGAAATACTGAACTTAACCATGTTTTGTTTGAGTTGTGATGAGATAAGAGAAAGTCTTGCACCTGTTTCCAGACACTTACTGTGTGCTCCTGTTGGTTAAGTCAGCCATGCTTTTCAGAAACTCAAAAATTCTCTACATGGATCAAAGTGCAGATTAAAAAAAAATTACAATATACAAAATAGTGAAACAACAGACAGAAAATGCAAGCCGGCAAACAGAGAAAACACAACAAATACAGCAAAAAAGTGCATGTAGAAAGCAAGATTAACCCTTAAGAGCCGAGCATAGTGCTGGAGCTACAATTTGCATAAAATGTTTATCCGTGGTAGATTTCAAACCAGATAAGATAGACTCTGGGACATGTTGAAAATGCAAAATGAAAGTGCAACTCCCATAATTTCGTATGCAAAAAGAATGATCAATCTGTTCCCTCCCACTCTCTGTTTGCAGAAATCCACTGTCAAGAATTAACAACCGAAGCATTATAACCTAGAGTGCAGCTGATCACATCGCTCCCTAAGTTCAGTACACTTCATCAAGCTTTTTACATTTCCACTTTTCAGGGATAAAGCCTTAACATTTCTGTATTTACAAAATTAGAATAAAAATATCATTTTCTCACAGTTACTGGACATTTTAGTAGTTTACTTATGTAGTTGGGACATTAATCTATATGTTTCATTAAAATTTGGGATATTAGGGTTGTAATTATGTAAAACAATACTTTTGGTGTAAAAATGACACTACAGTATGTGAAAAATTAAAGGTATTCCCTGGCATGATAGGTCTTAAAGGAAGGTTCTGCAGGATTTGCCTAACAATTAAATTGTCAATTTTTACAGGGATTACCCTCCTCAATCATCATCTATGGCCCTGGATACATGTGTGTCAGTATCTGTGTCTACCTCACCCGCTCCTCTGCTTGTGTGCTGGTGTTTTGGTTGTCATGGGATGCTACTGGGCGGGGAATAAGCGTGGTGACCCCAGCCAATCACAGCACGCACAGTGCGCACCTTACTCTGCCTGTTGATGATAGCGAGTATGAGAAGCTATCCTGAGTGCTACGAACATGGAGAAAGAATAATACAAGAAATGCAGGATACTTCATTGACCTGCAGGAAGTCAGGTGTATGGCTCCTGAGTCTCTCACACATAGAAACGCAATGCTGCAGGTGCTCGTTGTGCTGAGGCACTGAGCATCAGAGGAGGAGCCTACTTTGGATGTTGTATTTGCAAACAGTCACGAAAATTCCTACAGACCCTACCTTTGAGAGATGAAAAGGGTGCTATGTGACCTATGACTAAATATGTAAATTATGGAGTAATTATAAGCTAAAAGTAGTGCAAAGGAGGCTTGATTTCAGTTTGGTCTTGAAAGAGGTAGGGTCAGCAATGATGTGGGAGTTAGTTTGGACCAGAGAAGACTGTCCCCCCAACTGCCCAAAGGACAGTCGGGAGATTTGCGTCTGAGGAGCAAACAGCACAAGAAGGGTTAAGGGAGCATGTCCATAAGGTAAGAGAGGAGTGCTTTATGGGTGAGGAGCAAGATTTTGAATTTGATGCAGAACAGGTCAAGGAGCCAGAACAGGTACGAGTGAGGAGGTGGGGTGCAGAGTTTTGCATGTACTGAAGTTTCATTGAGGAGATTGCTGGTTGTGCTATACAGGATACTGTTAGAGTAGTTGATGCGTGAAGTGATGAAGGTGTGGATGAGGGGTTCAGCTGCAGGGAAAGAGCGAGAGAGGTGAGGCCAAAAGACATGATGGTGTCTGGATCACTTTATTATCTGATTCCACTTCCTGGGGCTCAGTGTAAAAACACACTCATTGATGTTTTTGTTTTGCATTGAGATCAGCACTGAGCAGGTCAAATCACTAACAGGTTGTTTTATCTTCTATTCCCTCCGCTCACTTTTTCATTAAAGATACAGGCCTGTTAGTGTGTGTGTGTGTGTGTGTGTGTGTGTGTGTGTGTGTGTGTGTGTGTGTGTGTAAATGTGTGTAGTATGACACTTCCAGCCTCCTCAGTAGGCTAATCCTGTAATTTCCTCCAGTAAGGAGGTTCCCACTCGCACTTGATCTAATATAAACTAGCTCTTAATCCTGGTAATCTCATAACCATTATACCTCCTCTCCTGCAGTGTGTGCAGCTTCTTTTGAATGTCTTCTCTATTTTTAGTGTTTCATTCTGTAAAAACAGGCAGAGAAATTTGACACACATTGGAAGGCTCAATTTCACATTGGAAAGATAATTAAGTTCTCTCCTCATTTTTCCCTGCAAATCTTTTCCAATCATTAGTTCAATTCATTATCTTGAATGGAGATCAGGTGATACAGAGATGAGGTGATATCCAATCAGAGCTGACCATCTTTTTGAAGTTTGATTCCATTAAATTTGCACAGAGTTAAATGAGAAATCCAAATAATTTCATATCTGACTCAGAGACACAGAAGTCTTTATTTAGTGTTTTAATTTAAACTGTTATACTGGTATGGAGATATGAAATTCAAACAGTTCTTGCAGACTTTAGAGTTTCATTACTGAAGTTATTGAATAATTAAGGGGGAAACAGTTCTGTGCCTTCAGGGAATGAGCTCTAGTTGCCTTTAATTTGGTGAACTTGTAATGCACGAAAGTAGAGGAAACAGCTTTTCTGGTGCTCTTTGTTAATGCACAAGGGTGAGACACAAACCAGTGTAGTAAAGTCTGCTGTAAGTCAAATAATATATTTTAATAATTATCTTAACTTTTGACTGATTTTCATTTGAGTCTGCTGAACTGTAAAGGATAAAAACCTTCCTGCCAAGGGTTTTGACTTTTGAAATTGCCTCTGAAAGGGATTGAGAGGAGTATCCATATCTAGTGGACTTAAGCAAACTGACGTGACATGTAAAGTTGTTTTGGGAGATGAATGGAGAGCAGATCTAAAATTATCTTCCTTTGTTCAAGATGATTCCATTCTAGATACAACACAACAAGGTGATGTATTATTAACAGTCGTTTGAAACATGACAACAACAAAAACAACCTTTTTAGGTGTGCCATGGTTTAGTAGCCGGCGAACAAGCGCTACTCACAGCCCAGTGCTCTGAGACATAAGCGTATCAAGTAACATCAGTGAATCTTGGTTATGTCCTACCAGTGCTCATCTACCAAGCAGAGTAAGCATAACCTCACTCTTCATTTTATCGATAGACTCTCAGATATGAATAGATCTCTGCTTTGGCCTTTAGCTTGTGTTTAAGCCTTAAGCCTGTGCTCTATCACTCTCCCATTTAGCTTTTTCTCTTCCCTCCCTTTTCTGTCACACAGTCCTGCTCCAGTGTCCTCTATCACTACCAAATAAATCACTGAAATTGTTTTCAGCACAGAAAAAAACATATCTCTCTTCTCACTGGTAGGCTTTGTCAGCCAGCATGGTCTTATCATAGACTTTAACTTCATGTAGATTTATCCGGTCCAGTCCAACCTGATCAAGAAGCTGAGGAAAAAGCACTCAGATATAACCTATTTTAGCTCTGATGATCTCATTTTAAATTGGGGATTATGATCAGGCATATATCTAGAGATGAGACTTTTTCAAGATCACTAGGAAAGTCCTCACAGGCCCTTTAAATTTCCGCAAACCCTTTTTATTTTATGGGGGAAAAAAAGATCAGCTGAGAAAGTGTGAAAAATTTGAAGCTCCAAATATATCTTTTGTACATGTGTTATTGTTGTCTGTATGTTTTCTGTTACCTTCGGTGTAAGATGCATTCAGACAGATGAAGTAAGTCAGGTGCAGCACATTGTGTGAGATGGAGTGTGATCAAAATAGGGTTTAGCAAGAACAGATGGTCAAGATTAAGGCCTAAAAGCAGAGAGCACTTCCCCTCCCCCCCGGAGAGACTACCCACTGGTTGCTTAAGAGCTGGATGCACACACACACAAACACACACACACACACACACACTCAAACAAGGATCTTAAAGACAATCCAAGATATTGATACATCACGGAACAAGGTACTTTTTGGTCCTCAGTTATAGTCAGTTCGTGAAGGGTTTTGTTCTATTTTCATGTACGGGTGGGTGCGACTTTCTAAGAATGAGGGTCGACTCAAGTTCTGTTTTTCTTTTTGTTTCTGCATGAGCGTTGACGTGAGTTCATTATTGAACTACAAAAAAGGACGACTCGCTTCCCCAAAGATGAAGACAGAAAAGATAAAACGCAACACTTCAAACCGATAAGGGAATAACTCCTGCTCTTGTCATGTGTCTCACTTGTAAGCTTTTGCACTCTGAATTCCCAAGGCTTTCTAACAACTTCAGTCACACAGATCACATGTAACAGAGCATTTGGAGACACCCCCGGTGGTATGATGGGAAACTGGGAAAGCCTGCACGAAAGACAGTGAATCCCAACATTCCGATATGCCTGTTTCTAAATGGTGACTCAGCATTTACTCCATTTTATTAACTTTAAAGCCTGACAGTGATATTCAGATAAATCTACAATCTTTCATTCTTGAGAGCCATTTTCATCAAATCAAAAACAAAAGCTCTTTCTTCACTACAAATAAAGTCCGACATTTTGGGTTACAATGGAACACAGTGACATTTCATTAACCCCCTGTAGCCGCTGACGTGTCTAAATGCATCTCTGACTAAGCCTGGCGTGAATAAATGAACTTTAACATACCTGAGGTTGATTTTTACCTGGAACTCTAAGTAGTGTGAGTCAATGCAGCGGAAAAAGGTCACAAAATGCCTTTCTTTGAGCGCTCTGTCTGCTCTCTCATTAACTTCTGAAAGAAAAACGAAGATTTTATCCCCCTGCGGCACTGTGATTTAGCAGCTACTGTGTCAGGTTTTAGTGGCGGACCTTAGGGGGCGTCACCATCAACCTCTGCGCTTCATCAAAACAAGCCATTAAGAGGAGTGAGACGGGAGATGGGAGAAAGAGTGGTAACACTGAGACTTTTCAACAAAGGGATGTTTAGACGCAATTATCCGGGCGGGGGCTGTACAACCAGCCATTTATGTAACTTACTTAGTATTCAATACCTGCATGTACAGTATGTGGAGTTGTTGTTAAAGCATCATCATTTCTACAACACTTACTGGGCACTGCTCTTCAGCTTTTTTTTTTTTGGAGCAACTGCTGCCTTTCTATCTTCTTGAACCAGTCCGGCCACTCTAGCCTATGGCATCAACAAGACATTTTGCCCAAAAGAAATGCAGCAGTTTCTACTCAGACAAGTCCCCAGTCCATCGCCTTTCTTCTCCTTTCTGAGGCCCAGTTTGAACTTGAGCAGTTGTCCTCATCATGTCTACATGCTTACATGTATTGAGTTGCTGCCATTTGATTGGCTGATTAGCATTTTGTGTTAAGGAGAAGTAGAACAGGTGTTTCTAATCAAGCAGCTGATGAGTGAAGATGTAAACAAGAAGAATCTGTGATGGACATTTTAAAGAGTGAAATAAGAGAAGGATTGAGGACACGAGTGATGCACAAATGATGTCTTTCATTCCTAAACCCTTGTGGAGAAGCAGGAGGTGGGTGGTGGGAGTTTGCAGGCACTGGGTGGGAAGATAGCTGTCTCTGCACCCTCTTTGGCTCGTATCAGGGGGTTTGTTTCACTGTAATGAGACAGTGAAACATTCTAAACTCAATTGAGGTTGTTATTTCTGGATATTTCAGGCGCAAAAACAATAGGATTTAAATAAAGAATCGTAAACCTGAGGTCTACCTTGCTGACAGGTTATCTAGTTGTTGCCCACACACGCCTCCATGAAGCGTGTCATTGTTTAGATCACGCAGGGAAACACAGAAGTGAATGAACCGGTTGGAGAGAAACTAAATCACACGGCATTATATCACAAAATAATGCGTGGAAGATATCAAAGGAGAGACGCACTGGAGATTTTTTTTTTTTTTTTTCTCCCCTGTAAATGATACCCACACACACGCTCACTCCTACACAAGGATACCACACTGTACCAACACTAGTCCACAAACACCATCACACACTGAACAATCACACATCAGTCACATAACAAATACCCATTCCTAGAGGAGAGGAAAGGAGGAAAGGAGAGGAGAGGAGAGGCAACACTGAATAGTTAGGTGAGCAGTGACTCACACTTATTTTGTCCTGGTTCAGCCCACACATGTTTCTCTATGAGCTCTCTTTCTGCTCCGTTATGTGCTGTTTGGAAAGGAAAACATCCAGATCTGCTCAAATACTTACATCCTATAGACTTCAACTGGATGCTAAAAACAAATCCCCTATTGATTTACATTTCAATGTGCTCCTTAAACCGCAGATGTACTTTATGACAGAGTTTCTCATACACTTCAAGTCCTTTGGTGTTGTTGAAATAAGAAAAAAGAAACTGAGAGGATTCTCTTCTACTTTGTCCACCAAATGTATCTGGTGATTAAATCCCTGTCTGTACAGTGCAACATAAATCCATAGCACCACAAACTGGAGCTTCAAAAATGATAATAGTAGCAAAACCAAATGCCCTCTTTTGCCTGGGATTTGATGAAATTCACCAAAATGTCTGGATTTTTCTCAGCTTGTTCAACAGTCTATTGATTTTTATACTAAATAATTATATAAATAGATGAATAAATGTTTTTTTTTATTGAAGAGACATTGTTATGAAAGCCCATTTCAACCAGTTAAAGAAATAAAATGGAAACTAGTTTATAAAATGTGGTCAAAATTGATTGAGTACGGAAACCATGTAAAACTGGACTTTGTTTGACTTTTTTGTGAACTATGAATGTAATACCAATACACATTGTTTTTTATTTTTTTATATAATGTAGAAATGGTGAGCTCCCTGGTTCAGTGGTTTGTGTTACAGTAAAAATGCAGCATGGACAAATGCAGATGGAGCACCTTTTACACAGTTAAAATTGAAATCAAAGCAAGAATTGTTTTATTTTAGAGTAAAAACATCTTATCAAGCTCAATAAAATCCATATTCACCTTTCATGCAAAGAAAAACATCTTAATATAAGATATCAAAAGCCAAGATTAAGACCTAAATTGCTTGAAGTGAGTTAAAAAGTCATTATGAAGCATCTGTTTACAAGACGTGATCACATCATAGAAAACATGGCCACAACTTTAGCTACTTTTTGGCTCAAGTTCATTTGTTTTGGGGTGACACAGCCCTCTAACAATCCTGCCACTGTTCAAAATGATTGTTGAGAGGAGAGGTCGTGATGAAACGTGATGGATTATGCATCATTCCTGTGCTTGTGCATGAAGTGTACTGCGCCTAAATACACCTCTTTGAAG
Organism: Thalassoma bifasciatum; assembly: GCA_008086565.1. Classification (NCBI taxonomy): domain Eukaryota; kingdom Metazoa; phylum Chordata; class Actinopteri; order Labriformes; family Labridae; genus Thalassoma; species Thalassoma bifasciatum. The sequence goes on from RPOG01001137.1 coordinate 52,635, forward strand.
CGTGCCAGAGCAGAGAAGTGTGACATGAATGATCACGAACTGGACTTTAGGGTTGATGCATAATTCAAAAAACAGGGCCCTGAGGGGCTACTTCACCGATCACCAATCCCTACTTTCTTGTCAATGTACAGCAGTGTCTCTATAACTCTATTTTTGATCCATGAGAGCAGTTCTGTGCCAAGTAAGACCTTTTTCTAAGTCTTTAGTTGCCTAATTGAACTGGTACAAAGGATCAGCGAGCTAAAAACAACTGCTCCATCCAGGACTCACAGCGGTCAGAGAGAGAGATGGAGTCTTGTTTTAAGTGGACTCTTATGTGACTGATCCCGCTACCCACAAACCAAAGGTAAGCCTACTTGACCCAGGCATGCCTCAGGGCACCAAGGAAAACACAGCTGAGAAGCAGGAGTACAAGAAGTGAAAAAAAAATGGGCATCTGACTCTGCGGGCTGGTAGGAAGAAATGTGTCAGTGTGAGAGGAGAGTGGCTTGTCTTTAGCTGTAGGTCAGATTAGGTCAGTCACATCTGAACCACTGCCAACATGGAAATGCCTTTGCTCACACTCGCCTGTGATGGCCAAATCCCTGACAGAGCAAACGCGTATAACAACATTTGCAGTCGATCAGCATTGAAAGGCTCGTACCCAATCATGAGTTACACTTCTTTGTTGTCTTTAACATTAGAATTAAAGATGAGCTCTTTGATTTAATGATCATGTCACAGGAAAATAATTCATTGTGGAGTGTTATTTCAGAAGTGTTGAATCTACATTAAGTGACCATAAAGAAACTAGACAACAGCCACCCAGGTATCCTTGGCCTCCTGCCCTTCCTGTAAAGCTGCTACAGGAAACTACCTTATGCACAATGCCAAACACTTTATCAATGACATGCTGCTTGTTTATAGTCTCTGTATTCCACCTTTATTCTTATTTACTCTCTTTACCCTTGAAAAGAGACAAGGTCATCATTAAGTGCAGAGGAAAGAGAGGAAACCACCACACCAGTACAAAGCAGGAGAAAATCATCGCCTACACTGGAAGAACTGAAATCCACCTACTTAAAATGGTCTGAGTTCACTTCTTCAGCCCAGAAGAAGGGACAAAATCTTGTAGATGGATGTTAAAAGACAAATATGATGCTTGTGTAAAATAAATGTTAATATTAGTAAAACTGAATAAATTGCTTGTGAAGAGTACAGAGTCAGCTTTTGCTAAAAAAAAAAAATGCAGCTCTCAGCTGATCTATTTACTGCAAAAACTGAAATCTAAGCAACTCATTATGTCTTATTTGTAGTAAAGTTGTCTTATTATTCTTGATATGAGCCATAAGTCCCGGAAAATGTCTTATTTCAAGTTATTTAAAGAAAAAATGAGGTCTGAATTGCTTTTGACAAGTAAAAAAAAAGAATCTGCCAATGAGATTAGAAAAAGTTTCTTGTATTAAGACATGTTTCTAGTTTCAAGAAACTCGACAAGTGAATTTTTCTTATCCAATTGGCAGATTTTTTTGGACTTGTAATGAGCAATTCAGACCTCATTTTTGTCCTTTAACAACTTGAAATAAGACATTTTTATGACCTTGTCTGGTGAATGTGGCTCAAATCAAGAAAAATGCGACAATTTTTACAACAAATGAGACAAAATGACTTGCTTAGATTTCAGTTTTTGCAGTAAAAAAACCCTTTTTTGTGACTCTTTCTATACGGTTTTAACTTTTTAAATATTTTTTTCTCCTTCTTTTTTACTTAACTGTGTACTGCTGTTCTCTTAATATGTGCAATCTGTGATCTTAGCTGCTGTAACAATGTAAATTTCCCTGTTGTGGAATAAATAAAGGGATTATCTTATCTCATCTTGTCTTAAAAATCTACTTCTGGGAAAAGTAAAATATGTTCGTCAGGTTTCTCAAAACAAGGATGTCTTGATTCAAGAATCTAAACAAAAAAATCCTGTCTTGCTCTGAAATAGGACATCAATACTTGCTTTGATCTCAGTTTTTGCAGTGCACATTCCCAGTGTATGCTCATGTATATTTTTAAACTGTTTTTAGTCAAAAAAGTATGTCTGATGTTCATCATGTTTTTGTCTTCTACCTTTCAATGAAACTACTTCTCCACTGAAAAAAATGACACTGAATTTTTCAACAAAACTGTCCATAAAATTTATACTAAGATCCCTGCTGTCTCATACCACCTAAATTTAAAATGTATGGGGTGAATGGAAGGTTTATAAATACTGTCGTGGTTATGTTGTTGATTGATCCTAGGAAATAGGGATTTTGGTCACTGCAGTGAAACCATTCTGTGCAAGGAGTATTATATAATAAAAACACGATACTGTGCAGTGCATTGTAATGCATTACTGCTGTCCTTGCACTGTCTGTACAGGAGTCACAACTGAGGGGGTAGAAAATGAGCATAAATATTAGAGCATACTTCATACAGAAACATACCAGTATTTGATTTACAAATACAAATATAACAAAGCACAGAATGATAATAATGTTGTGCACAGCAAAACCTAGAAACCAAGCAAGTATTAATGTCTTATTCTTAGAAAAACGCTCTAACTAGAAGTCCACAAAAATGACACATGAATCGCTTGTTAAAGACTTAGATTGGCAGTTTGGTTTTCCACTCTAGACAAGCAATTAATGGGTCATTCTGTCTGAATATCTTGAATAAAACATTCAAAAGGACTTGTCAGGTGAATTTAGCTCATGATAAGTCAATTAAAGAACTATTCTCATGGGAAAAATACTACATAGGGACCTCTGGTAATTTTAGAATTAACCTCTGAGATCAGTTTTTGGTTCGGACCGTTCAGTGGCACAGGATAAGCAAAGTCTGTAAATCACTTGATGTTACAGATGCTTCTGACTGAAAACACTACACAGACCCACTTTAGCAGCTTTAGCAGCAGCATCACACTCTGCAATGTACAGCCAGACGCACATTCTGATAAAAGAAGAACATCAGTCAAACAATATGATGGTTTTCTTATTTTATTATTGTTGTTATTTTCATTTTATTCGTACATATTTTCTGCTTTTCACCAATGTAACTCAACTCTGCTCTACCAAAGAGCCAAATTGTTGAAAACTATCTTTGCAAGAGAAACAGTCTAAGTCGTAAAAAGTGGCAAAAACAGGAAGAAGTAGCTATAAGAATAAGCTAAATGTGGCGGAAATGGTTAAAAAGCAGCGAAAAAATGGACGAAAAGGGTCAAAATTGGGAGAAAAACTTTAATGCACATAAGCAAAAAATGGTCCAAAATGTGCAAAAAGCCGTCACAAGTAGCAAAAAAATTCCATAGGCTGTTGCCATGCTGTCGATCATGTCAATATTCATTTCCAATTATGGGTTTGATGACAATACATAAGAGGGGGAACCTAAAAATAATCCCACTAAAGATTGCAATTGCAATATAGGGACAAATATTCACAATTAGATTGCTCTTGCAAATCGTTCAGCCCTACTAACTGCTCTGATGGCATGGTGACCAGTGAGCTGGTCTTTAAAAAAACCTCAAGTACCTCTCCCCTGCAGAGAGAGAGGGAGAGACTGGCAGTTAGCTGGCAGACACGTTGGTCGAGTGTGTTAGTGCAGCTGCCAAAGCTACCGCAGATTGAGTCTCTTTTTCATACAAAGCCTTTCCCACATTCTCTGTCTCTCTGTCTCTCTCTCTCTCACACACACACACACAGCATTACGTCAACATGGTCACAGCTGAGGCCTGTGGTCTTGTGTGCCTGCTTACAGCTGACGACGTATCCTTGTAAGAATCAGGATTAAATTGTCTCAGTGGCACACAAAGCTTGACCTGTGGGTCAGCTTTACATACAGCTTTACCTCCAAACCAGTGTGGAGTGATCTGGTGTGTTGATACCTTCACTAACACCACTGACAGCTGACTCAACACTGAGGCCGGCCGCACATGTAATCACACAACAAATCGACTGTTTAACCTAATTATGTAAGTCTATATGATGTTCACAGGAGGGGAAACCAGGTGAGTGTGCTTTATATTACCCACCCAAAAATCTCCCTGGAATATCCACAAGATCATTAGCACAGAGAGGTATTATACCTGACAAAACTCTACATGTGAGGAAGTCAGCAGTCTCCCCTGCAGGTGGTCTGAAATACCGCCACTAGGCCTCTGACTGGCACAAAGAAAAGACAAAATGAATTCCTTTGTACGAGCTTCTCTTCACTTTTTACCCGCTACAAAATACAGATATTACTTCAGTATCTTTCTCTTTATTCCATTTTGAGATTCACTCCTGCCAATTACAACCCAAAGGGGATTTTGTGCAGAATATTCTTCATTTGGATTGATTGATGTATTTTTGTGATGGCTCTGACATCAAACCTGTCCAAAGCAAAATCTCAGGTTCTATCTGGGCTCGATTTATTTACTAAAAATAAACTCACACACATCTGATGCACTAGAGTCCAAGAAAACCAATCAGTGCTTTGGTTTATCTCCCAATCCCTCGCTGGAATATCTGACGGACAATCTTTCAATCCAGCAGCTACTGTATCGACCTCACTCACCGCAGGCAGTGATTCATTAGCTCAGATATAAAACAGCCATGCATCACCTTGACATCAGCACCTTCAGCTGGTGTCTGTGAACTTAATGAATACTTAATGAATATTCACTCAAGATCAAATCAGTCCTGTAAATCAACGTGTATCAGATTCAGTATGACTTCGATGGGGGGGGCAGTGCAATGCAATCTCTAATGTGTCAGAATACCAGATACAATTTTTTGCAGAACATATTTTATGCTCTACACCAATGTAACTCAACTCTGCTCTACCAAAGAGCAAAATTGTTAAAAAAGTCTTACCAAGAGAAACAATCTAAGTAGTGAAAAGTGGCAAAAACAGGAGGAAGTAGCAATAAGAATAAGCTAAATGTGGTGAAAATGGTTAAAAAGCAGTGAGTCCAGGGGCAAAATTGGGAGAAAACTTTTGAAATGGTCAGAAAGAAGCAAAACTTTTCAGAAGCCTGATATTTCTGTTGAAAATGTCATTTTTTATTGATCTTGTTTATCATATTCGAATTTTCTGTGACACTGAATTTTGGGTTTTCATTATCTGTCAGCCATAATTATCAATATTTCAAGAAATAAAGGCTTGAAATAATTCATTATATATAAAATAAGTCTATATAATATCAGGATTTCACTTGACTTAAAATATTGAACTTTGTCATGATATTCTAATTTTTTTTAGGAATTAATTTTTATGTAAACAGTTTTTTTTGTTGTAGTTGTTTTTTTTAAACAAAAATTCTACTTTTCTCCCTCATGTATGTTTTTCTTATTCAAAATAAGAATGAAAACATACAATCCCCTTCGACTTAACAATTGTTATCAACAACACTTAAACGGGCAACCTGAAAATAATCGCACAGTTAATAGCAATTGCAACATACAGAAAAATAATCGCAATTAGCTCCATAAAGAAGAGCACAGAAATCTGAACTAGAGCTGGGGAATGAATTGTAGATTACACGAAATCACAATATGGTCTACTGCAATAGTCTAATCACAGACAGTAAAATATTTCATTTCCCTGAAATGTGTAAGAATACCTGATACATTTTTGTTGTAGATGTTTTACACTCTACATAAGTGTTACTCAATTCAACCCTGCTAAAGCAAAAAAACCAAATAGTTGAAAAATATCATTGCAAGAGAAACAATCCAAGAGGTGAAAAGGGGTAAAAACAGCAAAAATGTAGCAATAATACAAGTTCAATGTGGCAAAAATGGTGAAATAGCAAGAAAATTTGGCAAGAAAATTGAGAGAAAGCTTGGAAAATAGTCAAAAAGTAGCAAAAATATTGATCCAAAGTTGGTAAAAAAAAATGAGTGAAAAGTGACTTGTTCTCATACTGCAATTAATGTCAATGTTCATATCCAAAAATTTGATGCTTAACTACACATGAGATGGGAAAGCTGAAAATAATTGCACGATAAAACATAATTGCAATATAGGGGAAAAATAATCGCAATTAGATTATTTTTGAAAATCGTTAAGCCTTAATCTGAATCCAGCCCATTTTACTCAAAGTTATAAACCTGGAACATTCATCACCTGAGCATATGGTTGACATCTGAAGGACCAGACACAGAATGGAAATTTAAATCCATTATATAAGAGATGCAAAAACACTTAAATGATAAACCAATTATGTACCAGGAGAAGAACATGCATGACTTTCTGTTGAATACGTCACACAATACACTACAGACTTTATCCTTTTCTTTCATTTCTTCTACCAGCCTGCCAGCAAAAACATGACCAAATCAGATTACACAACTCCTGTACTGCACATATAGAGTGGGGTAAAACGCCTGGTCTTGCAGGAAAACAAACCCGTTCGCTCAGTAAGGAGGAGCCCTGAGCCTCTGCCTCAGTACGAATGCATCAGGCATTTAAATGTAACTGTGCACACGGGGGGAAAGTGGACATGACAGAGGGGAATCAATAGGCAGTCAGTATGCAAATGAGATTGTATGAGGCCAGAAAAAAACAATGCATTTTTCATATTCAAGATCACAATTTATGAAGTGTGTGAGGTAAATGATACCCAAGGTGTCAGAGCACACCCTGCTTCAGCTGCATACTATGATGGATTCATGATGAGGCAGGATCTTCAATAAAATGTAGCCAGCTTTCATATATGATTGCATATAGAATTCAATACAGAAGGAAAGCAGAGGAGGAAGAAAAAAAATTGAATAGTAATCAAGGTGATGCATATGATTTTGGTGATTAATCTGAAAAGGCAATATGACTCAGCACCTGTACTTGATCCCCTCTCTGAGCCTTTATTGCCTTGCATAACCCAGGTTTTAAACCACTACTCTGATTCTGCAGTGCAGTTTGCAATCATTCCCACACTGACCTCTTCATATATGATTCTGTGAATGGGTTAAAAAGCCTTCTTCTTAAGCCTGGCAGCACCGCAACAAGGCAAGTCCCCGCAGTGACCGCAATAGGCTGAGCCTTTCTGTAGCACAACACTGACATTCCCCCTCTCATCCGGGCCACAAAAGCAGCATTTAAGTGCATAATTGGAGCAGTAATAGGGGAAGCAATCAATAAGGCTTACCTATCTGTGTGCGATCTGCTTCCTAGATGTGCAGCTCAGCTCTGATGTCATGTCAGACTAATTCCGCAACACAAGAGTCATGTAAACCTGGTTGGAAACAGAGATGAAACAGCACACATTCAGAGGAACCCAGACCCAGTTCTCCTGTAGACGAACAATGCGTCCTTTCTACCATCCACACAGAGAGGGGCACCTCATCATTTCTGCTTCACTGCCTCCTGAATTGCTCATTCAATGACGAGTGACAGACTCAATCTGATCACCACAAACAAGCAGCGTCTGTTAAGGCGCTGTCATTCAAACACATTCGTTTTGAGTGATGATGCCATTAAATGATGGAAAGAAATTATTTTTTTCTCTTTACCTGTTCGGCGCAGTGTCTTTCAGAGCAACTCCGGGTCTGTCGGACAGGCTCCGCAGCCTACATTTACCGTAATGACTGTGGCAGTCGCGCAACAAACGTTATGAGGTGCGCTCCTGTGATTACGGTAGAGTAGACTTTCTGAGGAATGAGTGATGAAGCGAATGAACAAAAGCATTTTCCAATCTCATCCTTGAATAATATCTATATATATATATATATAAATAAAATAAACGTACCCGGTCCTTTTGGCTCCTTTTTGTCATTTTATGCAATGACGCAGCATTATTTGGAGACTTAAGATGATTAAAATTAACCTGCAGTTGTGACCTACACTCTTCTTTAAAGTGGCTCCTTGCTGACTCCATAAAGCCCAACAATCTGTAAAATGTTTTTTTTTTCTTCCAGATTTTTCCGCAGTTGTTGACATGAATTAGAAAAAAAAACTTCCCATGCTTTAAAAGATGTCATGACGGTTTTTTTTTTTTTTTTTTACTTCATGGGGCAGACTCATCTCTCTGGTGATTAGCAACAGTGAAGTGCATCACAGGAAGAAACACAGGTGTGTCGGATAACAATTAATTACGTTTGCGTGCAACGTCATGGACGTCAGTACGTCTTTGTTCTACGTCCTTAACCCTTTGTGAAAACACTATACCTTGGAAACCTTGAAGAGAGTGTTATTTTTTACTTTTTCATCAGTATTTTATCAAAGTGTTTGTCTGTATATCGTGTGTTTTAATTGTTTGTCAACTGTGTTAACAAAATTTTCTTGTGTTGTTTCTTTAGATGTTAAAATGACCAAAAATGTAAAAAAAAAAAAAAAAAAAAGAAAATAAAGAAATATGAAATATGACATGTTCAAAGTCTGTAATAATAAAAAAATACTACTACTACTACTAATAATAATAATAATAATAATAATAATAATAAATTTTATTTAAAAATGCCTTTCTCAACACCCATGGACACTTCTCAACAAGAATAAAGGCAGAAATGCACAACACAAATAATTTGAAACAACAAGCAAAGTGACAATGATTAAAAAGAAAAACAGGAATTTAGAGGGAAAATGCCGTTCTGAACAGGAGTTTTTTTAAGTTTTGATTTGAAGAGAGGTAGAAAGTCACAGTTCCTGATGTCTGGTGGGAGTGAGTTCCCACAGTAGTAGTTACCACAAATGCCAAACAATGGAGAAAATGTCAACTGTGTTAAGTTTGTGTTACAGATAATGGTTTCTCTAACTGTTCTGTCAACTGTGTAACGTGAATTTTATGCCATAATTCTCTTATAATGTTGGCTGAACAGTAATAAAAATGATGAGGCACATTTCTCTGGAGCAGTCTTACATAATAACGTTGAATGACTCTTAGTTCTGTTTAATATGGACTTAGTTTGAAGGAATAGTCAGGACTTTTGTGCATACCACAGTTGGCAATGAAGCTTTTTGGTTTTTTTTTAAAATATTTAAGAAATCATTCGAGATTAAGCTTGCCAATAGATGAATTTAGTACATTCCAGGTATATACTATGTGAACAAATAGAATATTAAGCAGAATGAGCATATTCTTTTCACTTTTTGGTACACTTAGAATTTACCCCTAATTTTAGAATGACTCTTAAATGCAACCATTAAGCACGGTAAAAGCATACATCTAAAAAAAAAAATATACAACGCCAAAATCAAGTTCAGGCAGACATGCATTTGTAGGTTTTTTTATATGGTGGAACTGTGCACAAGGTTTTCAATGACTGTATTTGGTGTTAGGTTGCTGGACGTGCTTTGGCCTTTGGCATCAAAGAGCACCATCCAGAGTGCATTTCCTGTCATAGCAAGAATCTTAAAATACATTTCCCAATGCACCAACTGACTCATATCTATCACAAAAATAAATACATTTTAAAAAATCAGGATTTTAATATTTGAGAAAAGAAATTATACCAATTAATAATTAGTCATTCTTTAAATTCATCTTTGCACTTTTGATATATTTATAATAAGGTTAATACTTAATCTAAATGGACTTCCGCACTTAAGCAATGTTTAGCTGCCGTTGTAGATACATCATATTTACTGTTTTGTCTTATTTTGTGTTTTTCTGTTTGATCTTTGGACATGTTAGAGCCCAATATGTAACAATGGCTGGAAATGTTACAACAACCTGAAATACGATGAAAGAAAATAAATATTAAAACCTAAAATGTAATACTCAGTCCATTATTTAATATAAGTACAAAGCCTGAAATGTAACAAAAAATTAAGTAAAACCAAGAAACGGAATAGCTGACCCAAACAAAACAAGTTATGACAATTTGGACAAAAAGTTATGACAATTTGGGCTTTGCATCTGTTACATTCACAGTCAGATGTTACATTTTGGATTTTCTTTAATTTTTTTCTGGTCATATTTATCTATTTATTGACCATATTTAACCACCTGTAGACTGCACAATCTGTTCATAAATCTTTTGAAACACTATGCAATGTCTGATTTGATACTTATTCAGTGTGCAATATCTATTTAACAGTTTATCCTGCTACAATCCTAATATATACAATGTGAAAATTGTTTTACCTTTTGTACTTATTGCTTAATACCTACTACTTATTTTATTATCCCTATCCCATTTTTTTTTTTACTTTCTTATTGAGAGCTATGGTAACACTGAATTTCTCCCAGGAATTAATAAAGTAATTCTAATTCTGATTCTTACATTTCAGATTATTGCTCCAAAGCATATTATAACAGGGCAGAATATTGCTCATCCATGTGGACCTCCTTCATAGTTAAAGCTACAGGTCCAGCCCTCTCTCTGTCTGCATGAAGAGCGAGCACTAGACCTGAAGCCCTCTACGTTTGCTATTACAAAGACACAGAAGTCTCTTTGTAGCAGCAGATGTAGTGAGAGATGAACCATGTTCAAATATATCAGCAGGGCAGACTCTTCAAATGTCTTCTACCACTAATTCAAAAAGCCCATTTCATAACCTCAGAGCCTTTATTCTACAACAAATATTTCAAGGTCGGTGTAAGCAAACAGGCACAAGAATTTGAATCTCAATCAACAGCAAAATCCTTATCACGTCTCTGTATCTGAAACCAATTAGTGACTGTTTTTAATTAATTTCATGTCAGTTAGTGGAGTAATTTCTGGCACCCGGTTTCTCAAACCTTCCATGAAGCAACAGCCTGAAGCATTTAGATGAGAGGGAATGACCTTGACCACCATCTGCCCATTAGACCTCCTGGTAGCTGTGAAGGACATTACCAGAGGAGTTTATGTACATGGGATCAAACTGCCACTGTGAGGGTGGCCAAACAAGCAGTAACCTCCACAAAAATAACCTGTTTGTCCAATCAGTATTTTGCCAATGACATCTCAGTGGGTCAAGATGTGCAGGAATTGCTTGTGGGTGAAAGAAAAGCACAGACTGAAAAGGTCTCCATAAAATGTGTCCTGTTTTAGACTATAAGATAAAGTGTAAAGACAAATTTTAAGTATAATGTCTCAAATATCGTTTACCACATTAAATCTTTTAATAACCACTGGTCTTTGTCAAAAATATAAATACATACAAATAAAACAGCATCAAAACACAAAACGTACATTTTAAAAAAGTAATGTTAACAAATAAAATGTTATATAAATATGTATATGCATGTAAGTCTTTTATACAGACAAGAAAAGTATGGAAATAAATAGTGCATGTTGTTACATTTAAATAGTACACATACCTGAGACTACAGTGCTGTTGTGTAATTTTTGACATACAGCACCTCTAGTTTGTTAAAATATAAAAGTGTATTGTATGCTCCAATGGCAATTTAAAATTAAGGTGACATAAGTTACAATACTTGTGGAATAATGGAATAAACATCTCTGCCTCAAAGTCAGACAAAAACAACATCGAAGAAATGTACTTGTGGAATGTGTTTGAATTTGGGTTCAAGAGAACTCGTCGTCGTCTTCATGTGGTCTGAGATGTGAGATCTGGAGTGGGGAAAAGAAAAACTTAGTTATGAAGCAAAATGAGAATGTACAATTGCATATCTTCCTAAAATATTAATTTATGCCAATCCATCAAATCAAGTCTGATAAGTGACTGAAGTAGACAAACATGTCTTTAAAAATAGTTTGTGTGATGAGTTTCTCATTTGGTAGATAATCACATGCACAGATCATTAAATTAAAGTGCGGATGAGGATAATTAGGATCCATGTTTTCATAAATTCCCAAACTCTTATTGCATAATGTCTTGTGACTGTTTCATTGATAAAAACCTCAAGGAAACTCAATGGATTCAGGGAGGAAAATAAGGATCAGGAACAACCTTGGAAATGAAGCAGTGCTCTATCTCAGCTGACACTGTCCATGCTGTCCTTGATTTGTCCACTAGATGGCAGCGCAACACCAGGAGAGAGAGCTGGGGAGAGCTGGGACCTGGAGTTCTTTGATGTGCAGGAGATGGAGCAGCACTCTGACCAGCTTGATGGGATGTTTTCCAGATCATCAGAGAGCAGATCCTTTTCCTCATCCCCACCCAAAGGGAAAACTCGAGGCTCCCAAGGAGTCTGAGGCTGAAAGTAGACAGACATTGCATGTGGATATTATATGCTTGACAGTGACATACATTCTCATCCTCCTCGACCTCACTGTGGCCTTCGATGCCATCAACCACACCGTACTCCTCTTCTGTCTACAATCAACTCTACGAATTAATGGCAATACACTTTCCTAAATCAAATCATACCTTTTAGACAAATACCAATTTATACATATCATCGACTGTACCTCCCCCAAAGCTCCCCCTGTCCCATGGTGCCCCCCAGGGTTCAGTGCTTGGTCCCCCTCTCTTTATTATTTACATTCTCCCAATAGCTTCCCTTCACCTGATATCACATTCCTGCATCTTGAAAGCGCAAAATTCGGATGAAAGGTAGAAAGTGAAGTAGATTGAGAATCTGCTGTCTTACAAAAAAAAAAACATCGAAATTCCCATGTGTTGTGTATCTTCTAATTATATGCAATACAGTATATCACAAAAGTGAGTATACCCCTCAGATTTCTGCAGATATTTAAGTATATCTTTTCATGGGACAACGTTGACAAAATGACACTTTGACACAATGAAAAGTCTGTGTGCAGCTTATATAACAGTGTACATTTATTTTTCCCTCAAAATAACTCAAAATATAGACATTAATAGCAAAACCCCTGGGAGCAAAAGTGAGTACACCCCTTGGTGAAAGTTTCTGAAGTGTCAATATTTTGTGTGGCCACCATTATTTTCCAAAACTGCCTTTACTCTCTTGGACATGGAGTTTACCAGAGCTTCACAGGTTGCCACTGGAATGCTCTTCCACTCCTCCATGATGACATCACGGAGCTGGTAGTTTATTCGAGACTCCGCGCACCTCCGCCTTCCGCTTGAGGATGCCCTTAAGATGTTCTTTTGGGTTTAGGTCTGGAGACATGCTTGGCCAGTTCATCACCTTTACCCTCAGCCTCTTTGGTAAAGCAGTGGTCGTCTTAGAAGTGTGTTTGGGCTCATTATCATGCTGGAACACTGCCCTGCCACCCAGTTTCTGGAGGGAGGGGATCATGCTCTGCTGCAGTATTTCACAGTACATGTTGGAGTTCATGTTTCCCTCAATGAAATGTACTGAAGTAACGACAAGATACATGACATTTTGGAGGGAAAATGACTAGCAGTGCTCAATTTGGACATCTAGGGGGTGTAGTCTCTTAGGGGTGTACTCACTTTTGCTCCCAGGGGTTTAGCTATTAATGGCTATATTTTGAGTTATTCTGAGGGAAAAATAAATTTACACTGTTATATAAGCTGCACACAGAATACTTTTTATTATGTCAAAGTGTCATTTTGTCAGTGTTGCCCCATGAAAGGATATACTTAAATATCTGCAGAAATGTGAGGGGTGTACTCACTTTTGTGATACACTGTACATCCAGAACTCTGCCGCCCGCCTGCTCACCCACACCCGCTAGACCACATCACCCTTGTCCTCCAAAATCTCCACTGGCTCTCCATCAAACAATGAATACACTTTAAAATCCTCCTACTCACCCACAAAGCCCTCCACAACCAGGCCCCTCCTTCCTTCTCCAGCCTGCTGCTTTTGAGTGTTCAGAAAAGCACTTTATAAATATAATGCATTATTACTATTATTATTATTATTATTATTATTATTATTATTATTATTATTTTTATTATTATTATTATTATTCAGGCCTATCGCAATAATTCAAATTATTGCACAATAATTAAAAATGAACTCGATAACTTTGACAGGCTTGATACATTTTTTATTCTCCAAAAACACTGGATAATGAGTTAACTTTGCTGTATCGCTGTGAGGGTTTTTTTTCTTATCAGCAACAGAGTCTATTTTATAAATTGGTTTTGGTTTTGTGTGGTTTTTATTCAAGTGATTTTTTTATTTAAAAAGGTCCTAACTGGATTGGCAGTTTTGCCTGTTAAATATCTTAATTTCTGAGCCTGATGCTTAATATATACTGAAGCGCAATTTTATTTGCAGAGACTTTATACTTCATTTTTTGTTTTAGTTTTGTGTGGTTTTTATTCAAGACCCTTTTTTATTTAACAGAGACTGACAGTCCTTTTAAGTTATTTTATTTTGGTTGTGTTGATTATTTATTTTGGATATTTACATGATATGCTTCCAATTTTAAATAGTCTTAAGAAATAAAAAGTTATTTATCTTTAAAAGGGTGTACTTGCACTATTTTACCATTATTATTATTATATGAGTTGAAATGGTATACAAATGGCAATATTATTATCGCAATAATTTCTGGGACAATGTATCATCCAGCAAAATTTGTCATTGTGACAGGTCTATTATTATTATTTTTATTTTGGAGTCCTATGTGTACCACTTTATATCTCGTAAATCCACAAATCTGCGACCAACTAAAGCTTCAAGTTCAAGAGACACATGAAGATTTTAACTGCAATAATTCCCAAAATTACTAAAGTAACTCCTCTCATTGAATTTAGCCTTAGCTCCCTGAACCATATGTGTTCATATCCCTGAGGTCTGTCAAAAAAAACCCACTGAAAGCTTGGTTTGCATGAAGTACCGGCGTGCATGACAAACGCAAACAGTAAAGTGGACGATATCTGTGATGTGGACAAGGTTGATTAGGACGGACTGGTTGAGTTGCAAATTATCCTTTCTCCAATCAAAGCCAAGTGGCACAGAGCACCGCAATCAGAGCATCATCAGATGGGGTGTAGTGGAGACAAGTATCTGTGTAGGCTCTCATGGATCTATTGAGGCTGGATAACTCACACAGCATGACCGGAGAAGAGTATTGATTAGTCTGCGGCTAGTTTTAGCTTCTCTGTACACCCCCTCTCCCTCTTCTGGATTAAAAATAACAGACTTCTGTTTGATTGAATGTTACAGAAAATATCCATTCAGCAGCAATGTTTGATCTTTAAGTAATGTACTTATTAATCTTGTCTTTAAACACAGTGAACAACTGAAAAAGTAGACAAAAATGATGCTTGAATTGTTTGTAAAGAGTAAAAAAAAACTTCCTGTTGGGACTACATTGTTACTTAAACTTAAATAATATCCTAAAGCAAATGCTGTGATCAGCTGCAGTATCGTAAGACCAGGGGTGGACAGTAATGAGTACATTTACTTGAGTACTGTACTCAAGTACATTTTTTAAGTATCTGTATTTTACCTGAGTATTTGGGGGTTTTTTTAATTTATGACTTTCAGTCCACTACATTTTAAAGCCAAGTATTGTACTTTTGACTCCACTACATTTCTAGGAAGCTTGTTCTTACTTCCCCCTTTGAGGCTCAGCATCAGTGTAGTTTTGTAATTATATGTTGATGTTTTTCTCTCTTTTCTAAAATCCAATTGGCCACACACTAACCCAATCAAAGTCACCGCTCACACCTGTGATGGATTTGGAAATACATCTACAAGAATAAATGTGCGTCATCTTTAAGAGGTTTACATCACTGTCTACAGACATGGATATACATTTTATTAAGACGTATGTTTGGTGTCATGTAGCCAAGTGGTTCACAAGGCAGTGAGTTGCTGAAAGTAGTTGTGTAGTTTGTTTGTGGTCATGAACTGAACCATAAACTCTCAACTCCCAGAAAAAAAGGCCCTTCTTTTTTTAAGTGGGGATGTTTAAATAAGAAAATTAAACGACGGTAGCTACCCTTATTATTTTTTTTTTCTGCATTTTCTTGCTGAAGTTCTCATAGGTGTTTCTACAGACCCATTGCAGAGTGGTTCAACATGTAAGTAAGTTCGTCAGGTGTTTTCGGGGGGTTAAATTGTCTGTAAAAGCTCTGAAAAAACAATACAGCAATGTACTGACACACACAAATGTACTATAGAATACTTAAGTATTTTTCAAAGTAAGTACTTTTTTACTTTGACTAGAGTAAAATTTTGACCGAGCGACTTTTACTTGTAGTTGAGTAAGATTTGATCACAAGTATCAATACTTTGACTCAAGTACTGGAGCTCAGTACTTTGTCCACCACTGAGTAAGACATTCTGCTGCTGTTCATATTGTAACGAGTTGCAGATTTTGACTTGTTGTCTCATTTGTGTGCGTGTTCAACATGTGGCCACAAAGCTGGAGACACCGGGATCCCCTACTTTTCTGATTGAGTCATTACATAACAGCAAGAAAGCAGCTTTGAACGGCCCTGAGTGAGTTCCCTCCTCCTGCAGCTGAGGCATCATCCTCTCATTCTCAGAGTTTGTTTGAAGGGTTTGTGATTTCAGCGGCGGTGCTTTTTGATCTTACCAGCCACTCCTCTGGGCTTCGCTCATCTTGTATATCCAGCTGAGCACAGCTCAACTCCACGGAGCTCTCCTCTCCTGATGTGCACAGCCCGCCCCCACTGCTTGACAGCCTGCTGCTAGATCTGGAATAAGAAAACAAGCCAACCAGATGAAACTTCACAGAGGAGTTACTCAATGTTCAGCTCTCACACAGGCTGTATTGACACGTAAAGAGATTTCCTTTTGAATTGCTTTTCCTGAACGTCACATACTACTTTGTTATTGCCTCTTTAAAGTTTGAAATATGCCAAGTACTTTCAAAGAATCTGCCAGAAACATGTAGATAGCTTCGTCTTTTGGTGTCTCCTGTTGTCACTGAATCAAAATCAGGGTACTAGCAGGTTTTGGCAAGTCAAATTTAAGACTTTTTAAGACCTTTTTAATGCCACTTTGAATGAATTTAAAACCAAAAACACATAAATATGGTCAATGGGGGTCCTGCTGTATTACAATCAAATCATAGCGTGTGTCACTTAATGAGACTCATTCAAGTTTACTTTTTGACTGTTTATTGAACATAATGTTGCTCGTTGGTTAATATCTGTATGTTAAAGTGCAAACAGTGACCCATAGTCAGAGACTGCCTTGCTAGGATGCAGATAAATTATATCAGCAGCTTGTAAGACAGTTTTCACTTTAAATCTCCTTTGCGAAAAGTCCCGCAAAAAAAATAAAGAAAATAAAATAAAGAAAATAAAATAAAATCAATAATACATTAACAAATCCTGCCCTGACAAATAAAAGACCTTAAAATAATTTATTTAAAATCAGGATAAAACATTTTAATGACTGCAAGACTTTTTAAGGTTTTAGTATTAAATACATGAATTTAAGCCTTTTTAAGACTTTTTAAGGATGTGTAGGAACCCTGAAAATACTGTGGGGTGTCATGAGCATGTCTCTATTTGCACACGTGTTTCCACCTGTGAGATCGTCTGAAGCATTTCCTTTTTCCCCAGGATGACCGTGCCCTTCTCTCTTTCTGCTCCAAAGCCAAATGTCTCCGGACAAAGACCTCATCACTGAGATCTTCCGCCTGAATAAACACAGAGGAGTAGATTAGATTTTCTTTTTGTTAAGCTAATGACCAAAGTAATGAGATACAGTGAATCTTCACCTCCTCCATTTCTGCGTCCTTTTCTTCCTCCGTGTTCATCAGAGATAAGGAGTCAACCATACGCCAGCTGGAGAAAAAAAAAGGTAACTTTTTAAGCACATATTTAAGACCTTTTTAAATGGAGACATGATCATCACATCAGGATGCTTTTTTTTTTCAAAGTTTAAACCTCTGAATCTCAAGCCATTTCATTTTGTTACACTTTTACTTGCTGTGGTCTCATTTTTTATCCTGAGTGAAGTCCTGCAAACTCTATAGATTCAGAAAAACCATGGCTACAATGTGCTGTAACTCAATCATGTCCTCATGCTGGGGCTGGGCAATTAATTGCAAATTAGATTTAATCGCAATATGACCTGTTGCAATATTCTATTTGCAGAGAGTGCATTATTTCTTTAACCTGTGTCACAATACCACAATATGCTCTACACCAGTGTTACTTCACCAATGAGCCAAATTGTTGAAACTTAGCCTTGCAAGACAAAAAATCTAAGTGGTGGAAAATGGCAAAAATGACAAGAAGCAGTAAGAAATATAAGTTAATGGTGGCAAAAAATGGTCAAGAGTCAGCAAACATTGGCAAAAAAATGGGAAAACTTGAGAAATACTCAAAAAGTAGTAAAAAATGCCCCAGAAGGGATGAAAAGTGATGTCAATGGTCAAAAACCAACAAAAATAGGCAAGGACATTCTGAAAAAACTTGGAAAATAGTCAGAAGGCAGCAACAATGGGGAAAAAGAGACAAAAAATAGTGAAAAGTGGTGAGAAACAGCCAAAGGCAACAAAAAATGGCAAGAAAGTTGGGATAAAACTAAAAGAATAGTCAGAATGTAGCAAAAAATGGTCCAAAAGAAATGTCATGTGTTGTTGTCGTGCCATAATTAATCTCTTTGTTTATTAATGTATTTGTTTAAAACCCAAAGGAGGGGGGACCTAGATATAATCGCACAAAACAAATCACATTTAAATTAGTTTTGCAAATTGTTCAGCCCTAGTTCATGCATGTAACAAAATTTAAGAGCAATATAAATCCTTAAGAGGAAAAAATAATATTTCCTTCAGGACAAACCATGGCTTAAGCCAGAAGTAACTCAACAATGTCTCCTGAGCAGAATGGCATCATCAGAATGCAACATTTATTTATCATTATTTTACAAGCTTTTTACTCTTTATAAGCTATTTACAGTCAATTTACAGTTACAAATATTCACACAGTCTACAGTCTACAATTACAGAGGCATCATGTCAATCTGAGACACTTTCTGTTAATAATGAGACAAAGTGCTGAGCGGCTCTGAGCAGAAACTTCACGCCTCTAAGACAAAACCTCGGGAAGCAAAATTCAAAGTATTTTTGAAGCGTGATTACAGGGTGTACGTCCATCATCCAGAGCTTGGTGAAAGCAGTAAAAAGCATGGATGATTTTGGTTTTTTTAACAGAATTTAACGAAAGGAGACAAATTATTTTCTGCAAATTTTCAAAGAAAACATGAGAATCAAAGCCGTGTCGTTAAAATTCTCTCATCTTCTCCGGGCCAGTTTAGACATGTTGCTAACATCACCTGTGATGCATTCAGGTACCATGGGGGACTCGAGAATCTGACAGTCACGCCCATTTTTGTGCTCTAGTTTTTGGATTGGACAAACAGTTCATTCATTCACCAGTCATTTAAGAAGAAGTGGGATTCAGAGAGATTTAAAAAAAGCCAACAGAGACATGGCAACCCATCTAAGACGATAAAGACTCTATAGCTATTACCACTGAGACCAAAAAATAGTATCTGCCCCCCCACTGTTTTTGTTTTTTCTCTCTTTCCTCTTTCTAATTTCACCATTATCTTCTCTTTTCTCATTTAAAGTCAATGCGTTATTTGTTTTGAGATCTGTTGAAGTTTATTGTTTGGGTGGGATTATATCTATTTCTTTATTTACCTTTTCTGCTTTTCTCTAAACATGAGGGGTGGGTAAGTCAATATGAACAAATTGCACCAAAAATTCATCATGACCTACATAACATTTTTGTGACCTCTGTTTAATTCTGTGCCAATATCAGAAAAATAAGATATGTTGTAATAAAAAGCCTACAGAAAATTGGAACCGTTTCGTACCCTACCTTGGTGTGAGGATGTCTTTGTACTGCAGCTTTTCCACTTTAGTCAGTGACATGGGGATGACAATGTTGTTGATGTTGTACACACTCTCTCCTTGGCGTTTGCGAACGCAGCCCTGAAAAGGAAACAGTCAAAAGGTGTGTGACATTTCACACCGGCTGTTCACACAGTCAAAGTTTTGCTTTTTTATCTCTTTTCTGTGAAAAAATGATGCTCTAAAAGTCACGCTTTAATTTTTTTTCTTATACATACTGGGAAAAAAGTGTGTGTTTGTGTGTGTGTGTTACCTGTGAGACCTGCTTGTGTGAAAGCTCGGTGAAGCTGTCCTCCTGAACGCCATCTGAGCTGTTCTCTAGGTCAAAGAGCTGGCACAGAACATCCTCCTCGTCTAAGTAAACACATACATAGCAAACTAACGTTGAGCTGTAACAGATACCTCCTGGTATGAAGCCTTTAAATATTTAAAAAGCTTTTTAATCTGTAAATAATTGATTTAGATAGCACATGATTGATACTCTTATTGGACAACATAAGCAGCAGATGTTCTCTTCTCTCTTATGTTCTTAAAGTGTGTTGGAAGATATGCAGCCAGTGCTAAGTTCCCAAACCTTCCATCGGCCTCTGGTTGTGTCTTCTCTTTCTTTTTCTCTGATTGGCTCTCCTGTGTTGACTGATTTCAGACCCCACTTTCCTGATTGGTGACAGGCCCATGACTCTGCTCTTATGATGCCTGGCATGCTGTTTGTTTTTGTGACCTACAATGACACAAACAAAGCATTAACACACACACACACACATAATCTGAAGCAACACTACACAGGATTTGTCTTTCATTTCTTAACACCTTTCATGTCCTCAGGGGATTTTATGCTTTACCTCAGGCGAACAAAAGCTAATCCTGAACCATTAGCGCTTTTATTTTGGCGGGTGCACTGCAAAAACTGAAATCTAAGCAAGTCACTACGTCTTATTTTTAGTAACATTTATCTTATTTTTCTTGATTTGAGCCACATACACCAGATCAGGTCATAAAAATGTCGTATTTTAAGTTTTTTAAAGACAAAAATGAGGTGTAAATTGCTTGTAACAAGTCAAAAAAAAAATCTGCCAATGGGATAAGACAAATTTGTCGTTAAGTTTCTTGAAATTAGAAAGATATTTTGATACAAGAAACTTTAGTAACACTTTAGATTAGGGAACACATATTCACCATTAACTAGGTGCTTATTAACATGCATATAAGTAGCTAATTAGTATTTATTAAGCATGCATTTACCCCTTATTCTACCCCTATTGCACTATGAATTCAGACTTTTCCATATATTAACTCCTAATTATTACTTATTGACTACAAATTAATGAATATGTGTTCCCTAATCTAAAGTGTTACCGAAACTTTTTCTTATCCCATTGGCAGATTTTTTTTTACTTGTTACAAGCAATTCAAACCTCATTTTTGTCTTTAAAAAACTTAAAATAAGACATTTTTATGACCTGGTCTGGTGTATGTGGCTCAAATCAAGAAAAATAAGATAAATGCTACTAAAAATAAGACATTATGACTTGCTTAGATTTCAGTTTTTGCAGTGTGTGTGGCTCTATGCTTTCTGTTCCTTGCTTGGATGACACCAAATGCTTCAGACATAGCCTTTTTCAAGGTACTGAAAGGATTTCTGAGGTTGTCTTTTCCTCAGATGTTTCTTCCTGTTCATGTCAGAAACAGACCTCTTTCGTTTTACTGCCCGTACTTTTTGTCCTCACACCAATCACATCTTTAATCGTTGAACAATTTTATCTATTTCAGATACAGTCAGCTATGGGAAAGTGTTGGCTACCATGTGCCAGGCTGTAATTGAAGGTGATATTTACTTGACAGGCCGTCCTCCTCCTCTCCAGAGAAAGAGAAAATGAGATCATTCAAGCTGACAGTTAATCGACAGAGAGTTGGGTGACTGACACATCATCAATTGCCAATCTGCCTTCTTTATGACTCTCCCCCTCTCTAGCCCACACGACTTCTACTTCTACTTCTTCACTTCACTTCACATCACTTGACATCGTGGCTTTTCAACCTTCCTTTGGCTGTCAGGGGAGTTCTACACTCAATGAATCACTGATGTGTAAAGATGATCAATTAAGGTTACTGCAGAGGTACAATATGTTCAGTTATTAGCACCAGACTGATAAGTAAAGATGTAGCGACGTCTCCTAATGTCACAACAGGGTACCTGCAGATTTCTGCAAGTCAAATTTAAGACTTTTTAAGACCTCTTCCACTTCAGTTAGATACGCCAGTTGCTGCATTTCTATTTGAGTAGAAGAATTATTTTACTTTTCTCCTTTCAACATTTAACAAATCCTAACTCTGACAAATTTACAACCTTTCAGTTACTTATTTAAGACCAGAGTGTAAAATTTCAATGAGTTTGAGACGAATTTAAGGCCTTATTTTCAAATACATGGATTTAAGACTTTTTAAGACTTTTCAAGTCAAATTTAAGACTTTTTAAGACCTCTTCAACTTCAGTTAAATTATGTCAGTAGCTGCATTTCTATTTGAGTAGAACAATTATTTTACTTTTCTTCTTTCAACACCTGTAGATGATAAAATTGACTTTATATCTGTTTCTGTGTGACGTTATTGCTGTTTGTAAGTTTCATTTCGAAGATTTAAAGGAGCAGGATTTGTTCGAATCTTATTCTGATAATATTGAAGTCATTTCCAGAGATAGAGGTTCACTTTAAGACACAAACTTGATAAAACTATAATTAAATAACTCTTCTTCCTTTCTACTTCTGTCAATGGGCTACTCATTTATAAAGTCCTCATTAAATACAGCATTTCATTCTATCACAGCACAATCATTGAGATAAAACCAGGATCAGAGACACCACAGTTCTCTGAGACCTTACCATACAGAAAAAAAAAAAAAAAGTACAAATTCTTGAGTTCTTAGGTTTATTTAAAGTAGTTTTTGTGGGAAACCGGAGCACCCGGGGTAAAACCCACGCAGACACAAAAGAAACATGAAACACCATGATGGACCAAAACCAGTGGCCTCAGTCGCTCAGGAGGTTCCACGCTCCTCTGTGCTGCATATGGATTTGGGTGTGAATGTGTGTGTGTGTGTGTGTGTGTGTGTGTGTGTCCCACGCAGACACAGAGGAACATAAAAAATCCTGACAGACAGAACCCAGTTTTCCATCTGCCAAGAAGTTCCAGGATCCTCTGCCCTGCGTGAGAGTGTGTGTGTGCGTGTGTGTGTGTGTGTGTGTGAATGTGTGTGTGTGTGGTGTGTGTGTGTGTGTGTNGGGGGGGGGGGGTCGTCGTCACTCCTCGGGCTGCCTGCGATGTTTATAAAGCCGGCGGCTCCTTGGAGTGAGCGACTTCTTCAGGCGCCTCCAGAGAGAGATCCTCTCCACCTTGGAAGGCTCCTCCACCGTCTCAGGACTCACCTGGATGGTGTTCAGTGAGTCCTGGTCAGGTGTTAGAGTCACTTCCTCGGTGGCTTCCTCTACGTTCTCCTGGTGAAGGGAGGGCTCCTCATTCTCCTCTTTGTTTTCCACCCTGAGCTCCTCCACTTCCCGCAGCAGTGCCTGGCTGACCTCCTCCTGGTGTCTGAGTTTGGAGGCCAGCTCCAGGCAGCTGCTGCTCCTCTCCTGCAGCTGGACTTTAAGCGTGTCCAGCTGCTCTCTACTCTCTGTCTCCCTCCTGAGGATCTCTCTCTGGAAGCTCTCCACCTGCTTTCTCAGGGCGTCTCCTTCTGATTCCAGCTCCTGGATCCTCTCCAGGTCGGTGACCTGCCGGGCGGTTAAAACTGCATATCTGAGCAGGTCACGTTCCCTGGAGAGGTGGTTGGATTTCTGCTTCTCCTCCTGTAGCTGTAGCTGGAGAGAAGTAACCAGCTGCTGCAGCTCTCGGTCTTTTTCCACAGCAGCTGCGTTGACTTCTTCCATCTCCGCTCTGGCTGTCTTTTCCTCTCCAACTCGACCGTGCAGCTCCCTGATGGTTTTGGTGCTGAGGTCGAGTTGGAAAGTCAGCTTTTTCTGTTCCAGAAAAAGACGGAGGTCCTCCCGCGAGTCAACAAGTTACGCTAGGGATTCGGCACGGAGGTGGACCACAACCCCTCCTGCCGATCCCACCGGAACCAACATCCCCCAGACCAAAACCTAGGGGGAAACAGGTCCTCGGACCACCACTACCTAGTCGAGGACAACGGGGGAGGGGGGAGAAACAGGTCCTCGGACCACCATGTGTTGACCCTGGTGTTCCCTCCCTCCTCTCCTTCCATGAGCCTTTGGTCTTTGGTGCCCACCTTCCTGACCTTGACGAGGGGCAGGTTGGTAGGTTTGTGTTTCCAGGTGACCTCCATCCCCACGTGGGTCTGGGGTCCTTGGCTGGGGTGAAGACTGGCTGCCCTGTTGTTGTTGGGAGCCGTCTTCCTCAGTGGTGGCTTCCACCAGGTCTGTGGCCTCCTCAACCTGTTCTTCCATCAGGTCCGCAAGGTCCATGATGTCTCCCCAGGTGAGGGGCTCAGGGTACTTGGTTTCTGCCATGGTTTCGATGGTTGTCATGTTTGTGATCGTGAAGTAGATCGGTGTGAGCGCTGACTAGTTCGGTTGAACGTGTCTGTGTGTGTGACCTGTGGTCAGTCCGGCCTTTTATACTCAGCTTTCTAAATGGTCTGTGACACAACAGTTGAAGTCATGACGGCTGTTGTGATTCCAATTGTTTCTCTATGATTTTGTTCCATCTCATTTAAGTGTAAACAAAATGGCTGCTCCAGCATCAAAACACAGCCCAACAATCCACACAGTGAACAGGCTGATTCAAATCAAAACAACCTGATCAGCTCTGTTCAGATGTGTCTCACTACCTGAGACAAATGGTGCTCACACCACATACGAACAGGTTTTCTGACCCCCCCTTCCAGTTTCTCCATTGTGTCAATTCTGAGGCTCACCTGTGCAATAATCCTGCTGTCTAACCAGCAGGGGGCGTCACTAGGTTTGATGGACAGGGACGCCTGGAGAAACTCTGTGATAAACACACTGCTGCTTCAGTCAAATCAACTCCAGGGCATTAACATTAACAAATCCTGCTCTGACAAATTTACAACCTTTGAGTTACTTATTTAAGACCAGAGGTTAAAATTTTGATGAATTTGAGACGGTTGTAGGCCTTGTTTTCAAATACATGGATTTAAGACTTTTTAAGACTTTTCAAGGATGTGTAAGAACCCTGAATAAAAAAGTTATTCCAAAAAAGATGATAAAACCCAAAAGGCAAAAACTGGCCCAAAAGTAACAACTTGTTACTTCTTTGGCAAAAACTTAGTTACATGTTTGGCTCAGCATCTGTTACAGATGCATTTGCAAATTTTTGCAGACTGAACTAATCTCAAAGCACAGAAATATTGCAAAATTATGAACATTGATAGTCTCTACTCATAAACCCAGGGTACCTGCAGATTTCGGCAAGTCACATTTAAGACTTTTTAAGATCTTTTTAATGCCACCTTGAATGAAATTTAAGACGGAAAATACCATAAATAAGTTGATGGTTGAGGGATCCTGCTGTATTACAACCAAATCAAAGCGTGTAACTCAATGAGCCCTATTCAAGTTTACTTTTTGTCTGTTTATTGAACACAAAGTGATCCTCAGCACTGGTTAACAACCATATGTAAAAGTGCAAACACTGACCCATAGTCATAGACTGCCAAACTAGGATCCACTTAACAATTTATATCAGCAGCTTATAAGACATTGTCCACTCGAACATCTCCTTCTAGAAAAGTCCCACAAAAAACAGGAAAAACAATACAACATTAACAAATCCTGCCCTGACAAATTTAAGACATTTGAGTGATTTATTTAAGACCATAATAGAACATTTGAATGAATTTAAGACTTTTTAAAACCTTAGTTTTGGATACTTGAATTGAAGACTTTTTAAGGATGTGCAGGAACCCTGTAAACAGTTATTATTTTGCTTTTCTTCAATTTAACCACCCCACCTCACAAAAAAATTAAGCATCACCAAACTATGAATACCCGTTGCATTTTTAAAGGATCCCAATTTGATAATAGTCTAAGTGGATAAATACACATAAAAAAGTTGTAATCAAATTATCAATGAGGTAACTTTGCAAATAGAGGTCAGCTTTTAGCTGCAGTACAGTGTATTCAGTCTGCATTAACTGAACACGATAAATGTCTCTGAATATGAGCTTTATCTCAGTTTTAGTAAAACACAGCAGACTGGGTCTCTTTAGTTCCATAAAAAGACAGCAACATCAAGAAAGCAGGTGCAGCTCTTTAAATATCACCTCTGCCTCCCTGCCATCAGTTGACTGTGATGTCAACACAGCGGGTAACACGGTTGCTTTGGTGCTGCTTGCAAACAGCACCTACACATATTGGTTCAGAAAGGCCCACAGCAAATCAAAGGAGAGTGGAGCCAAAGAGAAGAGAGTGAACAAGCAGCACAGAGAAGAACAGCTCTTACTGTTGTGTAGGGGTGTGGAGCTGCGTCTTTTGTAGAGTGTTGGACTAGAGGCTCGGGAATTGACAACCAAAGGCTTTAGGAACCATTCTTCTCTGCCGTGGGCTTCTTTCGAGGGGTGGGACAAGGGGGCGTCTGAAAGATACAGGATCAGATTAATTAATGTTTCTGAAATTCTGATTCAAGCAATCTAAACTTTTGATCATTAAGGGTTTTTCACTGGATGTTTTGTACCAGTTCTACGTGTTTCTTATTAGGGCTGAATGATTTGCAAAAATAATCTAACTGTGATTATTTCCTATATTGCATTTGCAATTTTTGTGCAATTATTTCTAGGTTCCCATCTTATATATTTAACACAAACCCAATGTAGGACATGAACACTTACATAAATTACAGCACAACAACCTGCTATGACTACGACTTGTGACTTCTTTTTAACCACTTTTGTCACTTTTCACTTATTTTTTGCCACTTTTGAACCATTTTTCATACCTTCTCACTATTTTCCAGATTCACTCACAATTTTCTTGCCAATTTTTGTTGTTTTTGATCATTTTTGACACTATTCACTCTTTTTTTTCCCTTTTTCGGACCATGTTTTGCAACTAACTCACTCATTTCCAAGTTAAATCCCAACTTTCCTGCCATTTTTGCTGACTTTGCCAATTTTTACCACTTTTCATCAGTTTGTCTCTTTGGTTGAGTAGGGCTGAATTACTGGTGTAGAGCAGAAAACCTCTGCTGCAAAAACTGTTGCTGATATTTTGACACTTTTCAGGTTACAGAAATATTGCACTGTCTGCAATTAGAACATTGCAACAGGACATATTGTGATTTATTCAAATTTGCAATTAATTGTCCAGCCCTAGTTCTTATGCTTCTTCTGCTAATATCTGTCATAAACAGACGATCAACAGAAACCAAGCTCAATGAAATTTTCTATCTCCAATCCACCTCCTCAGTTACTCTCTTTCACTTCTGACCAATATTGGCAAACATTGACTGCTGGGACCATAGATTCTCATTGCTGTAGTTATGACTGTTCATTCAATAGTATCATGTGCAAACAGAGGCGAATATTGATGCTGGTGAAGAGGCAATGACTTTATTTCCCTGAACTACTCTCCTCGAAGCCTCACATCTACCTTGTATTCTACAAGCTACTACAATCATCTGCACATGAACCAAAATGGCAAATTCCATCTGTAATTTCTCCTGTGATGCATGTGGAGTGATGTAAACATTCCTCTCACCAAATGATGAAGAAAACACAGCTTGAAGTGTGGAGCTGGGGGTCCTGGTTTGCTGCACTCTACTAGAGCTGCAGTCAGGATACAAGCACGTAACTACAGGATCACAGGAGGAACAACAGGAACATGAAGAGGACGAGAGAGAGGAGGAGAGGGCAGACATGGAGATCCCTGAGTCCTACAAGGAAGAAAAAGAAAGCAGAAACATTATCAGTGAACAAGACTTTCTTTAACTCCAGCACTAAGGTTAGTGGAAAGAGTCACCAAGCTTTGAAAAAGCATACCTCTATTTAAAGACACTGATTACAGTTATTGAGCTGTTAAAGTGCTCTCTTTATCATCCAACAATATCACGGTGCTCAGGGCTTGATGCTGCTTTGGACTGTAGTAGCTAAAATGATTCCTGGCTTTGTGGCAGAGGAGGAGTTTTCTGCTATATGTGTTCTTACCATGATCATCTTATGGTATGCGAAGATTTGAGAAAAAAAATTATTTTATGTACTTTGTACCGAGTTTTATGATGATTTGATGATTTTGTCCTATCCAGACTAGGAGTGCACCAAATATTAGGGCACTGAAATTTTTCGGCCAAAAAATGGTAAAATACATGAAATGTTTTGGTATTAGGCCAAAAAACTTTTATCACCGAAACAAGACAGCTGAAAAATAACATTGTGTGAACGCAAATCCATGGCCAGCGATGGGAACATGGGCATTATGGTGATGTACCATGGGAGCGCATAAAAAGTTATTTTCTGTTTCAGCTGCAAATCCCTGCTTTTAAAAACACTATTTTACAGGTTTAACATTTCAGCTGTTTCAACGCTTTCAGCAATATTTCAGTTTCAACATTTTATCAGTTTTTCTGCCTGCTTTTAGCAATTTTATTTTACATTTTCATTCTTATGCATTTCAATGCATTTTCAGCAGGGAAATGCAACTAATCTTGTCTAATGTGATGCAAGTGAAATGCAGCTCCAAAGAGCCATCTGTGCTCTTTTGAGTGTTTCTTTTTGGGGGCTCGAGCTTTGACATAAGTCAGAAAAGTCATAGTCCAAGCCAAGTTTATGAAAAGATGGGAACCTATGCTTCCTTTATTGCTGTAATAATTCGTGTCAGTAATGAAAATTCCCCTGCTCTTTACTCAAAATGTTGTCTTCCTGATTCTGACTAGGATATGGGCCTGTGACGTCATATTTTTGAACAGAAATAATCTGCATTTTTGTTGTGACTATCGTTATTTTCTTTAATTACCATCATATAGTGCATATGGAGATATGTGACACAAACAAATCCAGCTTGAAAAAAAAGAAAAGAAACTTCTTGAATTGTATTGAAATGCATGTATTGTATTCTACTGATAAAGAGAAGAAATTAATAAAAACTAAGTTACAAAAAAAAAACGAAAAGAAAAGTCATGGCCCACCAATCAGGAGCAAACTGATCATTTTGATGTATTATTAAATTTGTTGGGGTTTTCTCAAAGCCAGAGGTGGAGAAGTGAACCGAAAAAGCTGACAGAAGGTGATGATGAAGAAAAAGCCTCGTGTCAAAGCCCGTGCCCCCAATTAAATCCAGAAAAAGGTCAAAAAGAACAAACGTAAAGGTAAAAGCCCAATGACAGACGTCCACTCTCCTTTCAGCTCTTTAGGTCTCTCGAAGTTTAAAATAAGAGGCTCCTTTGGAACTCAATGCATCAACCTTTGAAGAGTTAATCATTATCAGTCTGTCTCTTAGTGCTGGTAAATAAGTTCACTGTTGAATTTTCTTCGCTGAAAATTTCAAATGCTTGCATCTGGGATTGCGAAAGGGCTTTCCAGGGTGATAGCAGCCACTTGAAAAGCTTCCTTGACTCCCTGATTGTGCTCAATGATAGAGCAACAATCTTTGCAATGCCTCTTGGCTAAATACAGGCTACAGCTTTGAAATGATCACATGCTGGATCACGTCTTGTTTGTTTAGAGTAATTCCAAAAGATATTGTACTCTGATTAAAGGCAGGTGTTTGGCCTTAAACCTTAATCCCTGTTCCATTTGAAAGACTATTTCAGTGATAAGGCATTCAACCTCTGAAGCTGGGCCAGGAACTAAGGCTTTGAAGAGTTTAATATTAGTGTGAATTACATTAATCAAATGGATTAAAGGATCATTTTTACAAATTCTGCACACAGTTCATAGTTCATAGTGAAATTAAAATACAAGCTGTCACTGTAATAAAGTGACAAGTTAATTAAAAGCAGGGTATGCAGAAATTTTCAATAGGTTTCATTTATTTGTTTACACACAACATCCAAACTGGGCTCCTCGTCTGTGGCTCAGGGTCAGTTGCTGCGCATGCTCACTGCCTCTAATTGCAGTTAATAGCTTGGTAAACAGTCGTAGCTTCGTGAACACACCATAGACTGTAAAAAACACTCCTGCGAACACCTGCAGCATTGCGTGAGAGAAACTTAAGAGCCATACACCTGACTTCCTGCAGGTAAATGAGATACAGTGTCATTCTTTCTCTGTGTTACAGCTGCTATCGTAGCCGCTCAGGATAGCTTCTGTCGCTCACTATCATTGACACAAAATTACATGCACACTGGGTGCGCTATGATCGGCTGGTCATCACCCGTAACAACTCCTGCTCTCCTCCCAGAAGCGTCCAGAGCTCAACCAAAGCATTAATAAAAGAGGCGAGAGAGGGGGTCTACAAAGGGTGAGACACACAGACACTGACACAGGCCCAGAGATGACGATTGAGCAGGTTTATTCCTGTAAAAACTAAATTTTTATGAAAATTCTGCATACTCTACCTTTGAAGACACATCTTCTGAATATAAAAGAAGAAAATGCTTATAAAAAAGCTGTAATTCATTATGAATTCATGATCTACATACAAGACAGTGCAGAGACATCAGCAGCTGTGATAAATAAAGTTGCAAAAGCATATGTTCAAGTGCACTTTCAGGAGCCAAAATATACTTAAGTGCCCTCTCAAGAGCTGAAGTGCTCACTGAAGTCCTTTTTTTTGGTGTCAAACCTCCACTTTAGTGTCCTTTCAGGAGCTAAAATACACACAAGTGTCCTGTCAGGAGCTAAAACACATTCTAAAGTGCCCTCTCGCGAGCCAAACCCACAAGGTTATGCCCTCTTTGGAGCCAAAATATACAACACTATCCTTTTTTGAAGCCAAGTGCATCCAGAAGTGCTCTTTTGAGAGCCAAAATACACTTAACTATCCTTTTAGAAGCCAAATTGCATATTCGAAACACACTCTAAGGAGCCAAAACGCATGTCAAAGTGCCCTCTAAAGCCAAAACACTTGTTAATGTGCACTTTCAGGAGTTAAATATATATAAGTGCCCTCTTGGGAGCCACAATATAATTAAGTGCCCTTTATGAAGCTGAACCACATGTTTAGGTGCCCTATTGGGAGTATAAACATGCTGAAGTGTTGTGTTAGAAGCTAAAACGCATGATACACTGACCTATATGGAGCCAAAACACATGCTAAAGTGCCGTCTCTGGAGCCAGAGCATGTACTCTGTATGGTTTTTTTTCTGAGAGGGGTTGTTTGTTTTCAAGGGACATAGCTGAATTCAGATCAGAGGATTGTTATAGTCAGTGGTAAATAACATTAAATGCAACACCGCCAGCAACAAGAAAAATATTCTTGGGTAGAGTTTTGATTGTGTGAGGCCTACCTGCTGACTTCTTGGGCTGTGAGTGTTGACAGAGAAGAGTCTCGGCTTGTTGTAGGTGACCAGAGGTCGAGTTCGAGCGCATACACATGACAGATCAGCTTTGAAGAGTCTCCTGATCCCTACCCTCCTCCTCTTAAAGCTTCCAGGCATCACAACATCTCCTTTCTGACCACTGCAAGGACATGATTCATGTTAGGATCAAACATGCAATGAGACAAAGTTTTCAGGGTGCCGCTGGACTTTGATCTTGTTCAGGAATAACAAACAGACACAAACAATACCTATGTATGAAGCATTGTTGCGTGCAAAAGCAAGAAGAGTGTGATTTTTTTTTTTTGATTTTTTTTTTTACAGTCACGTGGCTTTTATCTTCACAGCCAGAGAGAGAGTTTGAAAGGCAGCAGGAAGGAAAGACATGAAGGGATGATTTAAGTCAGGCCAGATGGTGGGGATGGAGCAGGTAACCATGACAGTGACTGACCTTGAAATACAGATTTATGTAGTATTGTCTTGCATGTTAAGGAATCTAATCTTACGTTTCAAACCCCTGCAGTGCCATGATATATTTAGTACTACTAAAAACTTTTCATAATATTCTAATGTTTTTGAGAAAGCTGTTCATGCAAACAAAATTTCCTTTTTGTATGCTTTTTTTTCAATAAAAATCTACCACTTTTTTCCATCATGCATGCATTTTTTTGTTGGATTCTGCTTTTTTTTCGTATCAAAATATCAACCCTCCTCTTTTAACTGGGCTTGGACAGCTGGGAGCAAGGAGGACTTGTCCGCCTGTGAGTGCTTTGGAGAACGGGGGGCCCACGGCAGCACCCACCCGCTCAATGAGGGGAGTAAAAGCAAAACATGCTTTCACTTCAGAGGCTTCAAATTCCAGAAAAGTCACTAGATTTGTCTAGAGAGGTAATATCCACCACTTTTGTTACCGCAGTCATCATATCTCACACTAAATCTAAAGTACACCCTCCGACTCTATTTGTCTCCTCTGCTTCCCACGCGCCCAAAACTGAGCAGCAAAACCAAGAAAAATAGAAAAACATATGGTCGAACCGTGTCAGGTTAACAGAACAGTTCTTTTTTTTTTTAATTTCATAAACCGCTCCGTCCCTCTTATGTGAGTTTGCAGTGTTTTATTCCTGTGCGTTTGTTTGTTCTCTACCTTGTGCAGCTCCCC
This sequence comes from Thalassoma bifasciatum, assembly GCA_008086565.1. Classification (NCBI taxonomy): domain Eukaryota; kingdom Metazoa; phylum Chordata; class Actinopteri; order Labriformes; family Labridae; genus Thalassoma; species Thalassoma bifasciatum. Next base: position 84,870 of record RPOG01001137.1, read on the forward strand.
TTGCCTCTCCAGCTGTGCGGCTGCTTTGATAGCGGTGAAAAGCTGAGAGGATGCATCAGACTGTTGACAATCTGGCTGAGCTGAGCACTCTGAAATGAACACATCATACATACTTCATAGTGCATTCAACACGGGAGTAAAAAAATCCATTCAACAAAGATGTGGTAAGTGAGCGAGAGCTGTATCTAAAGAAAGATCCACCACTATAATTCTCAAGTGCCTGCATGAATTTTAAACAGCACATACTGAGACCTGTTCTGACTCAATGTAAACCCAGAGATGAGACCTGGATAAATATAGAAACACACTCTACAGGCTTTTAAAAAGCCAACCTGAGGAGGCTTTACATCCCTGCAGCATTGTACATTTTTCTGCCTTTGTACGAGATATAAAAATGTAGAGCTGAGGGCATTAGCTGATAAAGGTCTCAGCAGTATAGCTCAACAGATGAATCTCTGCATCACAAGCGTTTGGAAAAATAAATAAAGTTGCTCTCAGTAGTGCAAATATCTGTGGGCTACCTGTTGGTGAAGGAATCTATGCATTTCCATCTGCAGAATCTACCTTAGCACACTGAGGTCAAACTGCATGTGTTACCCAACTGACAAGACTAATCCTCACAACCAGGGTGCTAAAATCTAACACTGCAGATGTAATTCTCTCCTGTGTTTTTGATCACATCAGAGAGATAAGCTGTCATCTTTAATGGGATTTACCTGAAATAGTGTGGTGTAGAATTGAGCTGTGTGTTCATGTGTGTGTGTGTGTGTGTGTGTGTGTGTGTTGTGTGAGTGTTATTCCTCCCTCCTACCTGTCTCTCTATGTTATGCAGAAGGCGTGTAGGGCTGCAGGGTTCAGTGTCAGCATCCGAGGCGGTGCCGGATAACCCAGCCATTTCTCTCAGCAGGGTGCTCTGAATCTGTCTGTCAGTCATCGGCTGGGACTCAGCAAGCACCACACCGCTCTGAAGAACAAACAAACAACAGGCTATGGCGTAAGACCAGTTACTCTTTAAATAACTGTTTCAATGTCTCTTTTGTAATCCTTGCAATGCGGATTGATTAAAAAGTAAACTGCTGTTAACATCAAAGTTTCTTCTTGTTCTGGGGCGGCACACTGGGCTCATTGCCTAGCAACACTACATCAACCTATCAGGGGTGTGAACGGTAGTGGATGGCTGTCAGTCAGTGGTCAGTTCAAGTGCTAAGGTTCCATCAAAGAACAATAAAAAAAAAAGCAAAAACTGTATCATTTTCACATTAGGTGGAAGGACAATTGGTGTCTCTTCGCTGAAACTGTGCATTGCTCTTCTTTTAGTTCCCAGAAACTGTGAGAGTTAAAGAGCAGGTTCGTAGCTTAGCAACATGGTGAACTCCACATGACAGAGTCATCAGCAATCACTGTCCTGCTGAAAAAAGTCTTTGCAATGGAAAATTTCATTCGTTACTTCAGAAATGCAATCAAAATAATAGGGGTTCAATTTTACATTGAATTATTTAAGCAGAAAATGTTTGATCTGTTTCCCTTATGCCTTTGTTGTCACAAGACCCCAGAGGTGACTTTACACAACAACAGTTTCAGGGTGAAATGCAAAAGTATTGTTGCTGTTCAGCCCCCGGTTTACACAAAAACAGTGCTTCAGCCGACCTAAAACGCAAACTTTTGAAAACAGCCCCTAGTGGTATTTTCCTGAAACGCTGTTTCCACCGTACCACGGCAAGCTGGCATTTTCACTGAAAACACCAGCATCATGCTGAGTTCTGTGCATGGGCATTAAACCTTCATTGAGGGCAAGTAGGTAGTTAATTTTCATTAGTTACTCGAAGGGTTGGGAAATTAATCACAAATTAGATTAAATCACAATATGTCCAGTTGTAATACTCTAGTCGCAGACAGTGCAATATTTCTGCAACCTGAAATATGTCATGTTTCATACAGTTTTTGCTGCAGATGTTTTTTGCTCTTCACCAGAGCTACTAAACTCTGCTCTCAACCAAACAATCAAAGTGGTAAAAAGAGGCAAAAACAGCAAAAGGTCACAATTTAACTTAGTTTTAGGTGGTAAAAATTGCCAAAAAAGCAACAAAAAATGGCATTTAAATTGGGATAAAACCTGGAAATACTCAAAAATTGCAGCGACGATCCAAAAGTAGCAACAAAAGAGTGAAAAGTGACTAATATGGTCAAAAAGCAACAAAAATAATAATTTTGGAGTAAACTCAAAAATTCAGAAAGTAGCACAAATGGTGAAAAAAGTGACGAAAAACTGTGAAAAATAGTAAAAAATTGCCACAGTCAACAAAAATGGCAGGAAAGTCAGGATTGAACTTGGAAAATAGTCAGTTAGATGCAAAAATGGTCCAAAAGTTGATAAAATAAGAGTGAAATTTTTCAAAAATGTGCAAAAACAACAAAAACTGGCAAGATAATTGGGAGTGAACCTGGAAAAACAGTGGGAAAGTATTAAAAAAATGGTCCTAAAGTGGCACAAAAGAGTGAAAAGTAAGTATGATGGATAAAAAGTTGTCACAAGTCGTAGTCGTTGCTGGTTGTTGTTGTTGTGCTGTAATTAATGTGACTGTTCATTCCCTCTAATGTGTTTGTTTAAAAATATATAAGATGGGAACTTGGAAAAAAAAACGCAATTGTAATATAGGAAATAAAAATGGCAATAAGATTTTTTTTTACAAAATGCTCAGCCCTAATCTTGAAATATAACATTTTTCTGGATTCTTAAGGTGAATGTGACTCACATTATGTCTGATACTTTATTTTTTATTTGTACACCTAACACTTGCTTATATTTCTGTTTTTGCATAAATAAGCAAACATCCTCTCTACGCAAGCCAGGCATGTAACATGGTTTAACTTACATCCACTATATCCTGGAGGCTGCTATTGGTATATGACAGGGTTGAGTGGGGGATTTACCTTTGTTGAGCGGATGTGCTTATGGAGACCATCCAAATGTTGGATCCTCCCGTCTAACTCTGCCAGACGTAACTGCAACCAGCTCCATGTGCTGCCCAGCTCTGCTCTCTCCTCCAGCCACTGCCTCTCACTGATGCTGCTGCTGCTGCTGAGGGCCCGGCTGCAGACAGAGGGGACAGGATGATGGATGACAGAGGACAGTTACACCAATGCAGCAGTGTTGGAGCATCTTTGCACAGTGTCGGTTGTTGTTGCTATTCCTGATAACACCTCACAAGAACAGAACTGGGGCTGCATACAATGAAACCTTACTGAAACCAATCATGAAATACAGCGTGACCAAAATAAATCATGAAAAGTGTGAGGAAAGCTTTAATTTACACATTTTGTTCTGACGCATTGTGAACATGTGACCTATTTTACACAGCTATGTTTGCCATGTAGGGTGTAAATTGTTAAGCATCCTGACTGAATTGGGGGGAAGGGGGTTGTTGCCAAAGCACAAAGCTTATCTGGGCCACAGAATACAACACGCTTGATTTGTGTGGTGTGTATTTGTAGCATGTTACCATAGTGCTTGCCTGTTCAGTGGGCATTAATCTTGAGTGTGTGTCTGTGTGCGGCTGGCTGGCTGGCTGGCCTTGGTAGGGTAATAGTTGCTAAGGCAGTGCTCTTGGACCTTGGCTTGGGCAGAGAGGGACTCCCCCACTTCAAACACGAAGGCCAGGCAGCAAAGCACTTGAAAACACCCTTTGGCTTTACAGTGCGATGTGGTTTTTACGAAGATCCTGCCAAATCACTCCCCTAATAAAAAAGGAAAGCAGTCACTTTGAGGTGTAAAGAATGAGGTTTTTGTCTTCAGGAACAAGGCTTGGGATGACCTGACTCACTCATAATAGAGCGAGTATGTGTTTGTTGAAGAGGAGGCTCTCTCTCTCTCTCTCCTTCAGAGACAATAACTAAACCTGGGTGCCCTGCAGCTCCTCCAGCTGTATAATGAGAAAATTCCTGGAATATTTGCCAAGCGGTGGGCAAGTCATGAGCAACACATGAGGGAAAATTGCTGCTTTGAGCGCAAGTTTACAAAACCCACATACATACAGTTGTGCTCACAAGTTCACATACCTTGGCAGAGTTTATGATTTCTTTATGAATGATAACACAAAAACTTTTCTGTCACTCACGGTTAGTGGTTGGATGAAGCCATATATTAACAAACTGTGTTTACTCTTTCTTTTTAAAATCATAATTACAACAGAAACTTTTAAAGTGACCCAGATCAAAAGTTTACATCTTCTGGTGATTTTGGCCTGATAACATGAACACAGGTTCACACAAATGGGTTTGAATGGCGACTAAAGGTAACCATCCTCACCTGTGATCTATTTGCTTGTAATCAGTGTGTGTGTATAAAAGGTCAGTGAGTTTCTGAGCTCCTGACAGACACTTGCATCTTTCATCCAGTGCTGCACTGACATTCCTGGATTCTAAGTCACAGGGAAAGCAAAAGAATTGCAGGAAAAGGTAATGGAACTGTGCATAACAAGAAGGGGATTAAATAAGATATCCAAGGAACAGAGGATGCCAATAAGCAGTGTTCAAACTCTAATTAAGAAGTGGAAAATGAGGATTCTGTTAGAAACCAAGCTACGGTCGGGTAGACCAACAAAAATTTCAGCTACAACTTCCAGGAAAATTGTTTGGGATGCAACAAAAAACAGCAAAGAACTTCAGCTGAAATATAGGACTCTCTGAAAAAAAGTGGTGTGGTTGTTTCAAAATGCACAATAAGGAGGCACTTGAAGAAACATGGGCTGCATGGTCGAGTGGCCAGAGGAAAGCCATTTCTACGCAAATACCACAAATATCTCTGTGAATCCAGGTCATAAGTATCTTGAAGAGTCAAAAAACAAGGCAACTGGACTATGTTGAGTTTTGGGAAGACATTCCACCTCTCCTCTTAGAGGCTTCTTCATTTCAAAAGGACTGGTTGAAGGAAGCAGATATTTATCTTACAGGAGAGAAAGACAAAAACAAAAGAAGGGGAGGGGTTAGAAAGCAAAAGGAACCCAAAGTTCTGGGAGGACACTTCACTTCTTAACCTCTTCCCAAAACTCCACATGGCCACAAAGTATCTTGCTTACAATACACTAAACAGTCAAGAGACAAGCCTCAAAACTTCTGGAACAAAGTCATTTTGGAGCAATGTGACCAAAATTGAACTTTTTTGGTCGCAACCATAAACGTTACAATAGGAGAGGAGTCAACAAGGCCTATTATGAGAGTTACACCATTCCTACTGTTAAATACGGAGGTGGATCACTGATGTTTTGGGGATGTGTGAGCGACAAAGACACTGGAAATTTGGTCAAAACTGATGGGAAGATGAACGCAGCACGGTATTAAGAACTGGGATGTTTAAACTTTTGATCACGTTTATTTTAAGTTACTGTTGATGTTAGGACTTAAAAAGAGTAAAACCAGTATGTTTTTTTTTGGTAATAAATAGCTTCACTCAACCACTAACCATGAGTGAAAGAAAAGGTTTTGTGTTATAATTCATATTCTCTGATAAAAGGCCAAGAAATCACAAATACTAACAGGGTTCGTAAACTTACGATCCCAAATGTATTTCTCCATAAAACCAATGAAATAACTGCACCTAAAGCAGCTCACTGGATCCACTCTGCTTTGACTGATAGAGTTTCCACAGCTTAAGTCTTCCTGAATGAAAGGCCAGCCCCAGCAAGTAATTCAGGGTTTGAAAATTCCTCCGCTGGAGTAGTGTTTCTTGGCTCTTGCTGAGGCACTCGCACTTTTGGGTGTGTCTTGATCTTAAACTTTCCAACATGTAGCCTCCCTCAAAAACATTCAGTTAATTTAACATTACAAACATGCTAAAACCAAAAAATGAGTAACAGCTGCTGGTTCCAAGTCCTGCTGCCAAAGCAGAAAACGAGCACAGAGCATGGTTTCAAATTAAAGTTCAACGATGACACTGTTTAAAGTTTAAAGACCAACTGTTTCCACATTTTCTGAAGGAGGGCAATGACTTGTTCCTCCTCCTGCAAGGAGACATCCTCTTCAAGGAGGAACCTGCCATAAAAGCTCCACAGGAGACGTTTACTGACAAAGTGCAGAGCATTGTTCAGGACATTTGTACAAAAGGCAAGCTGACACTTCCAGGATCACTGAAGCTGGCCGAGTACAAAGACTCACACACACACACACACTAAAACACCCCTTCTCTTTCAGTCCTCACTGCTAGTAAACATGTTGTAAATGGTTCCTGTTTATTGCAGTACACTAGGGAACCAAAGGGGACAAACAGGAGGATTTAAGATCCAGACCAAATGAGGTTAGAAATGGTGCTGCACTTGAAGGAGACATGACTTAAGTCCAAAACTGTGACGCCAGCACATTGCTGAGGAGCAAGATCATTAACCTGCTAACATGAGGTTGATGTCATGTTGCACTACCATGTCCATATTTCCATATTGGAAAGAGAGAAAAACAAAAGCCATTGCTTAGGGCGATTATTTCAAACAGGAATCTCACTCAGTTTTCTTTTGCGATGTGATTTTGTTGCAGTTTTTGTTCCACTTTTGATACATTAGATGAGCAGAGCAGGTTCTCCTTCTCAGGAATTTCTGCGGCAGATGTAAAAATCATCCACCTCAAATGGGAAGAGCAAAAATGTCAGAGACATTTCTGAGAAAGTATGCTCTAAATCCTCGCATCCTTGATTCCCTTCCAGGAAGTTCTGATGGGTGAATTTCCTGAGGCAGAAATCAAGGTCTGCAAATCTGTTCTGGCTCAGTGCACTTTCTGGGTATCCTCTTTCTCTACATCTCTCTTATGGTATTGGTGAATGTCAGAGAAATAAAATCATCTTTTCTTAGAAAGAAAAAAAAATGGCAAGCATCCGTTGCTTACATCTATACATCGATATATTTAGTTTTAAGATCAGATGTGGTTTGCTTGTCTTTGCATCGTTCTAGCATGCTGGGTTGGTTTTCTGAGTTATAGCCGGATTCACTGTTTCTCATTCCACCTGTATTCAATGCTAAGGTGTCTGATTTCAGCACATTAATTGATGGATATGAATCAGACTAATACACAGATGAAAGTTGGGAGGCCAGGACAACTCATGGTGTTGATAAACATGCACCAATAATGTGCAAGTATCATCAATTAAATCAGCTATCAATATTGTGCTATTTAAAGAGGAGGTACCGACCTTCTCTTATAGGCTTCTTACTGTTCCTCTGGTATCTATGTGGTTGCTTTACATGACTTACAGCTAAAAAAGAAAACAAAAACAAAAATACTTATTTTTTTCACTCTGGCGTTTCAGAAAACACTTATTCAAGCCTCTGTTTGAAACTCTTCATTTTGTGTACTGTTTCTTTAAGGCTCCTGCTCCAAAATGGCCAAATAGCAAGAAAATTGGAAGTGAACTTGGACAACAGTGAGAAGGAATCAAAATGGTCCAAAGTGGCAGAAAATAAGTGTCGTTGACTTAAATGGCCAAAAGCTTAAAAAAAAAATTAACAAGAAAAAATTTGAAGGAAACTTTAAAAAAACTATAGAAAGTAGCAAATATGGTAAAAAATATATATTTTAAAAAAAAGTGATGAAAAACAGTGAAAGGTGGTAAAACTGACCAATAAGCAACAAACATGGCAAGAAAGTTGGGATTAAACTTGGACAAAAGTCAATTTGTAGCAAAAGATGGTCCAAAATTGGCAAAAAAGAATGAAAAGTGGCAAAAACAATTTAAAAATTGGCAAGAAAATCGGGAGTGAACCCAGCAAAAAGTGAGAAGGTATCCAAACAGTCCAAAAGTGGCAAAAAAGAAGAGAAAAGTGTCAGAAATAGACAAAAAGAAAAAAAAACAGTCACAAGCCATAATGGCAGAGGGCTGTTTTGCTCTGTAACTGTTCATGTCCGACATGTGTTTGTTTAAAAACATAGGATAAGATAGGAACCAGGAAATAATTGCACAAAAAAAATTTGAAATTGCAATATAAGAAATAATCATCACAATTGCTGCAAATTGTTCAGCCCAACTGCCCAACACTGCCCTCTTTAATATCAAGTCATGCAGAAGGGACCTCATTATCTAGTCACTGAACCTTGTTTAAGATAATACACAACAATCTGAATGAGAAAAAAAAGCTTTGCCCATCATATTACATGAAAAAAAGTATTAAATCTACAAGCTCTTTTTTAAACACGCAGCATTGTTTTTTCATGTGTTTGTTTAAAATATGTTAAAGCATTATACCCCCTCTTTGATAAAAATGCTGCCAGTGATACAACAAATGCAGTGCACGAGCTGCTGCACTGATTATTGTCCCTTCAACAAAAACCATGACACACTTGGTAAAAACTAGAGAAGTGAATTGTTTCAGTTTTATCTTAAGTGTAACATGTTTGCGACAGTTGATAGTGTATGGTGGCTGGCTGGCTCGCCAAAAAAATCACAGACGTTTGTTGACATCATATTCTCACCCTTGGGAAATGTGCGCCCCTGTGAGCCGTGACACGCCAGTGTAGCAGCAACACACACACACACATGAACACACACACAGGCAGAAATTATTTTCACTAGAAAGAGGAGGAGCTGGATGGCACAGAATGGCTGGCATGTCTGTGTTTATTTCCTAGCCTGAGGGTGAAGGGAGCTGGCGAGTCTGCTGAATGTGTTATGACTGCAGTACGGAAAGAGTGTGTGTGAGACTGTGTGTGTGTGAGTGTGCGCATGGGAAAAAATGTCATCACACTCTCCACAGCTGGGAGGACAACACTTGCAGTTATGAGAACCACACTGTAAACATTGCAAAGAGCCAAATAAAATAAGTTTTAAACTCTTGAGAGGCACAGTGGGCTCATACACTGAGAGGGCTGACTTTCCAAAACCAGGGAGCAGTCATGGATTTTCAGTGTCATCTCAAACATCTTTTGCCAATATTCCCTCCTGGTGTGTCAAGTTACTTTAGATGTCGCGTTTTCCCATTTAAACTATTTTCCTGTTCAATCAGCTTCCTCTAGGTGTGTTTGTTTTCCACATTGCCCAACGTGGAAAGTCAACCTCAGTTTACTGTTTACTTCTTTTGAACCACAGCCAGTGGCTCCAGAATGTATCACAGCTGGAATCGTGAATGAGCCAATCCAAGAACGGCTCACTTTGGCAGAGTGACTTTAGTGAAATGAGAAAATGGGTTTGTTTTCATTCTTCAGCACTGAGTGGTTATACAATACAGACGCTGTGAAAAGACACAATTCATCTCATCTGGAAAAGTGAAATATGTGGTTCAGGAAGATTTCAAGCTTAAAAAAACAGAGTCATCAGAACAGACCAAGTCCTAAATTTGTTGTAATTATGGCTGCTTGGTATGTCCTAAAATCAATACACCAATATTTTTGATTTTGATTCCTCCTCTATAATGTTAAATTCAACACTTTGATGATAACAGGACAGCCGTATAATGATTCAAACAGACCTTTCAGCAAAAGGGGGAAAATCAAAATCAAAGTTAAGTTTAACAAACCTTGTATTTCAAACCAAACTTTATGTAATTACATGTTTTTAGTTCCAGTAAAATAACTCTTTCGGATTCATCACCTAGCTGAATGTATCCTATGATTGTTTGGTTTCTAAAATTACAGCTATGAAGAGCAATTAAACTTTGATAATCCTTTTAATTTCCATAAATCAACTATCTGAAACTTGTTGGTCGTGCTAAAAGGACTATGTCACTGACTTCTGTCTCCTCCTCCCTCTGTTTACTTTGCAGCTCAGGTTTCTTTTTGGTTTGTTAATAGATGTTTCTAAACATTTGTGGTGACTCTTAGTTGTTTTCTGATACTTTAGCTGTTTGCAGTATTTTGGTATTCAGCTGTAAAATAACAAACAAAGCTCCAACAAAAATAAAACAGAAATTTAAGTCTGCATTGTTGCGTTTGTTGTGGAGAGCTGGAAGAGAAAATCAGGCGAGGATAATACAGGCTGAAAAGGAAACACAAATAAGCAACTACACTTTAGAAATAGGAATGGGCACCGAAGTAGGGGCTTTTATCAGTACCAATCGATTCACATAAAATCAAACGGTACCATTTTTGATACTTAAACCCATCCTTCTGACTGAGGGAGTGGAACAGTTGTTCTTTTTTTTGACATTATCACAAAAAAACACTGTGTAGTTGTATTTCAAGTTATTAAGTTGAACTCAATTTAATCAAGTGTTTTCATGTTAAAGAAATTTGTGAAACAACTGTGAAGTTACAGTACAAACAGTTGAATGTTGATTTGATATATTTAAGTTTACATATTGTAGCACAAATATGTTAAAATTGAAATATTTTGAGATTTTATGATTAAGCAACTTAACACTGATTACTACATAACCGCACGCAAAGGTACCAAAGATTGAGTTTGCTGCCTGCTATAAGAGGAGCACCAGCAGATAGTGAAAAAAAGCCAAACGACGAAGAGAATTTACATACTGAGGTCTTAAAACAAATACCTGACAATTTATACAATACTTTCATACTTTTTGAGTGTGTTAGATATTTCCCCACCCCAAGTTGTAACATTACCCAAAATGTGTAATTCTTCCTCTTGCATACTCCGGAGTACCTGCAGCATTTGGCAAGTCAAATTTAAGACTTTTAAAGAGCTTTTTTATGCCACTTTGAATGAAATTTAAGACCAAAAACACATAAATATGGTCAATGGTTTGGAGGATCCTGCTGCATTACAACCGAATCATAGCGTGTGTCACTTAATGAGACTCATTCAAGTTCACTTTGACTGTTTATTGAACATAAAGTTGCTCATTGGTTAATATCTGTATGTATTAACAGTGGTCAATAGTCATAGATTGCCTATCTAGGTTTCAGATAAATTATATCAGCAGCTGGTAAGACAGCTTTCACTCTAAATCAATAAAATATTAACAAATCCTGCCCTGACAAATTAAAGACCTTTGAGTAATTTATTTAAGACCAGAATAAACATTTTAATGAATTTAAGAATTTTTAGGGCCTAAGTTTTACAACTTGAATTTAAGACTTTTTAAGAATGTGTAGGAACCCTGATACTCACAAAGATGAAGTCCTCCTTCTGCTGTATAGTTTATCCTCCTCCTCCTCATCTGAGCTGCTGCTCGCTGTAGCCTCTGAGTCCAAAGCCTCCTCCAGGCTCCTCAGCAGCGCCTGGCTGCAGAGGCTGAACTCCCTGAGCTCTCCAAAGGATAACGAAGGTGTGGCTGATTCTTGCCAGGAAAAATGGGGAGTGAAATCCACTTGTGGAGGTAGAATGCCAGAGTGTTGGGGATTTAAGCTTTCAAAAGACTCATCTTCAAGCTGGCAGTGCTTTCTCAGTCCCTCCAGCTGCTGGTCACAGTGTTGTAGAGCGTGCTCTCCAAGTAAAGCTTGCAGCCTGGTCTGCAGAGTCTTAGCTCTGCTGCACAGTCCTGCCTGCCTGCAGAGGTGCTCCTGCACAGCTTCATCCAGCACAGCTCTGGGTGCTGGCTGCTCAAAGCTTTCCCTGACCCTGCAGGGCTGCTGTGGTGGAAGAAGACTGCCAATCCCGGCCTCTTTGTCCTGGGTCAATAAAGGCTGGTGTGTCAGGGCAGGAGTGTAATCCTGGTGCTTTTTCTCCACATGGGAATATGAATGAGGAAGGGTAAGAGGGAAGTAATGCACATCACCACCATCTGGCACTGCAGTGTATCCACGCAGCAGTGAAGCCTCTTGTCTATTGTGCTCAGGGACAGGGACTAAAAACATGTCTGATACACCTGGGAACACAGAGGCCACCTGCTGAGAGTCTCTCAGGCCTTTGTTGGGGGAGAGGAGGCTGAAGAGATGAGCCGAACTGGGGAAAAGCAGACTCTCCCCCTGACTGGGAGAAGTCTGCAGACACGGGGTGAGTGCTGGGTTCAGTGGGGTGTTCAAAGGGCTCATGGGGAGGCAGGAGTCCAGAGAGGGGATCATAGAAAGGTTGAGCCACATCTTCTGGAGGTCAGCGTCATCTGTGGAAATCAGCTCAACATCCAGGTCTGTGCTGTGCTTGACTAACCCATCTGAGTCCATTTTGACTGAGGAGGGGGGCGATGACAGGTGGATCCCATGGCCATCTTTAAGGATTTTGGTCAGGGCTGGGGCCATTCCACTCTCTGAATCAACGATGCTGTATGTGGACGATGCAGGAGACTTCAAAAGAGGCACTTTAGTCTAGCTGTGAGAAAGAAAAGCACATTACCTGTCAATGCCTCTGAGAGATGAAAACATAAACACTACATTTCTACAAAAACTTTAAACTAGGAATAAGATAGGACTGGGCAATTAGTTGCAAATTAGATTGAATCGCAATGTGTCCTGTTACAATATTCTCATCAAAGACTGTGCAATATTTCTTTAACCTCAAATGTGTAAAAAAATCAGCTACATTCTCTGCAGTAGATTTGTTCTGCTCTACACCAGAGTTACTTGTCCCTGCTCAACCAGAAAGACAAACAGTTAAAAACTACATTTACAAAAGACACAATCTAAGTGGTAAAAAAAAAGAGGCAAAAATAGCAAAGAGTAGCAATGAAACTTAGTTTGCAGTAGTAAAAATTGCCAAAGAAGCAACAAAATTTGGCATTCAAATTGGGATAAAACCAAGAAAATAAAAAGGTCCAAAAGTGGCCAAAAAAAGAGTGAAACGTGACTTAAATGGAAGAAAAGCAACAAAAATTAGCGAGAAAACTTTGGAGGAAATTCAGAAAAAATTCAGTCAGTAGCAAAATGGTGAAAAATATAGAAAAACAATGAAAAGTAGAAAAAATCTCCAAAGTACAAATTAGGTTGACAATACCTTTTTATATTGGCAGGGCAAATTTTTGAGTAAAATTTATAACATTTATCCCAATTTACCAAATCTTATTTCAGATCCAAACTTGTGCCAGTCACCAGGGGGAGCTCTAAATGTTCTGGCTCCATTTGGTAAATCTGGTGTTACGTTCATTTATCTAAGAGTTTTTTACCACCTATGTGGTTGGACTTGTGTTATGACTAACTACTTGTGTGACGACAAGCTGCCAATTTTCTTTTTTCTCTTTCTTCTTGTTGCGTTAAATGTAATGGTTTCTTTCACAAGTACTACAAACTGTTATTTTGGACACATCACTTCATTAACCCTTGCTAAGCTGTATATTTTCATGCTATAAAGACCCTTTAATAACAAGGACAAAAATAAATAAACTAAATGACAATATGACCTGGTGCAGTATTCTGATCACAGATATTACAAAATTTCTTTAACCTCAAATGTGTTGGAATACCACATACAGTTTTTTGCAGTAGATTATTTTATGCTCTTCACTGGTGTTACTCAACTCTGCTCAGCCAATAGGACAAACTGTTGAAAACTACATTTACAAGAAAAACAATACAAGAGGTGAAAAGCGGCAAAAACAGTAAAAAGTAATTTTGAAGTTCAAGCTTACTTTTTGTCTGTTTAATGTCATAAAGTGATCCTGAATGTTCTTAGATTGATGGCTGTATATAGAAGTGCCAACAGTGACCCATAGTCACAGACTGGCTAGCTAGGATGCAGATAACAATTTATATTAGCAGCTTGTAAGACACGATCCACTCTACATCTCACTCTAAAAAAAGCTCTGGGGATAAAAGAAAAACAAAACAAGAACAAACCCTGCCCTGTAATACTAAACACCTTCCAGTAATTTATTCAAGACCAGAATATAATATTTTAAAAAATGTAATACTTTTCAAGGCCTCAGTTTTAAATACATGAATTAAAGACTTTTTATGGACAAACTTCATGCCACCCCTGCAAGAGTTAGTGACCGGGCAGGGCCACCTCAGTCCAGGAAGCGTGTGTTCGCCCCTGCTGGAGGAGGTGATTGAGTGCATACCTAAGTGATTTCAGAGAGATTGGAAAATAGACAAAACGTAACTCAAGCAGCTGAAAGACCAAGTAGTACTGACGCATTTTTGCAGTTAATGGTCTGTTCAGTGTCTACAAGTAAATCAAAGCTAAATGCGGTCACACTTATTGGGAAAATAACCCATGATGTCTGACATTTAAGAAGATACACACTTTCAACTGATAATTAACGCACAGAGTACTATTTTCTCATGTTTCTGTTGACACATGTAGTTAACTGAGGGTATGAACCGACGTTAACGAACGTTTCACTAACGCTAACTACCGTTAACCAGCGGCGCTGCTTTAACGCACATTCCTCTCAAGTTACACAGCGCTGTGAAGCGACACGGCACCAAAACAAGCAGCAGGTTTATCCAAACAACAGGGTAAACCACAACTACTCAAACAAATGCACCTCGCTCAGACGTTTTACATGAAGGAGACTGTTGTTAACTCTGCCTGAAGTCTCTTTTTCGTCTTTATTTGCTTTAACGTTTTCAACACTCACCTGATCAGGAGGTAAACCGTTGACTGGAAACACCATCTCTTCAACTGTGATTTTAAACAGAAAAAACTATGTTTCCCTTCGTCTTCCTTCGGTTGATCCGTTCATTACATGACATATGACTGGCACGTTTTGATGAATAACGCTGGCTTTTATTTTTGCAGGATATCAGTGATAATTTTCCCCTCTTTTTACAGTCAGCCTGTCTCCTCTCTGCTCTGGACTCTTCAACTGCCGAGTGCTGCTGAGCGAGGGGGCGGGACCACGATGGTATGGGCGGGGCTAGCGTCACGGTGCCTTCAAGTACAATGCAGAGACTGGGATTAATGAAGATCATCAGAAGGGCTGTTATATTTTTAAAACATTTTTATAGGAAGTCTTTTGTTGAAACTTCTTGCATATCTTGACACTAAAAAAGGAGTAAATAAAGATTAAATATTGGTTGGACGCAGTTTAAAAGTTGAAGTTTTAATTTATTTTTAACCCAAGTGGATTATTATTATTATTATTATTATTATTATTATTATTATTATTATTATTATTATTATTATTATTATTATTATATAAAATAGTCACCTGTGTTCTTATATACTCACTTCCTTAAACAAAGGCTTCCACTTTGTAAAAATGTTTCCCAACTTTGGGGTCGGGACCCCATATGGAGTCGACAGGAATTCAAATATGGTAACCTGAATTGTATAATTGATTTTAAAAATATTGCTGAACCAAGTTGTGTTCTTGCAAAAAAAAATCTTAAACAACTGTACTTTCACTTTCTGGAATATAAATCTTGTGAACACTTGTGCAATATTTTTATTCTTTCTTTCGACAAGTGAAATATTGGTCTATCTCACTCTTTTTACAGAAATTTAGTGGTAAACCTTAGCTTATTCAGGCTTTTCTATTTTAATGTCTATATTTCACTTAATTTAAAATTAATTTTGCATACATTTTTACTTGTTATTGTCTCATACTCTTACCTATACTTTGCTCTTGTTCTTGCATGTACTTGTTATTTATTAGGCTTTAAAAACTGGGACCTGAGTTATTCCAAACCATTTACATGTCAATATGTGCTGGCGTGACAAATACAGTTCCTTGAGTCCTTGAATCCTTGAATAAAAGTACCTGAGCTGACATATCTTGATTGACAGCAAGAACTGAATTTTTTTAATTCAAAAACTGAAGAGAAATTCTAGCTTTGGTGACAATTTAATGATACATCAAGTTAAAAAATGAGCTTTTACACAGAGTATCAAACAGGAAGTGATTACAATTTAATGCTGAACACCAGTATTCAGCAGCTGTTCTCACTGTAGGAAGATTCTCTTAACCTTTGACAATGACTTAAAAACTGAAGCATTAACAGAGCGTAAAACAAAATACACTACTATACTGCATAAACAAAGTTATTTATCTGAACCTGTACACACCTGATGCATTAACAAGGCCCAACAGTTTCAGAAATCACCACACTTTCAAAATACAAGAGAAAGATAGTGGGCAAAGTAATATGTTTGACTTTCAAAACCAATAAAGCAATTTCCCAAACTTAAAGAATGAATTACAATGCAAATTACAGCACAAGGACACTTTGCATCATCAGATTTGATAACAAGATGTCACCATGGCAGCATCGGTCCAATGATCTGAGTCACTCTGAGCCACATGTCTTTAAATCTCTGTCTGAACACTCTTTGAACAGCTCCAAGGGTGAACAAGGAGCCTGTTGTGTACAAGTTGACGACAGTAAATTGGATATATGAATTTACGTTCTCTTCTGAAAACACATGAAAAAAAGCCCCGTAAAATTTCCACGTAGAAAAGAAGAGGTAGAAAACCCCCTGCAGGATACCGATGACAGTGACTCTTGTTTGGCTCCTGAATCTTGGACAGGAAAAGCTCTGACTGTTTGTTAGCATATAGCACATGTGTTTGCCCAGGTAGATGACAGTAGAGCTGTTGGAGAACATCATGATGCACACATAAAAGAGAAAGTAGACCTGGACAAAGTAAAGAGCAATTTGATACTCATAAGTCTGTGACACAGGGTAAGGTACTTGTATATACACACTGCCATTGTGCAGAGTGACATTAGGGCTGAAATGAAGTGGAGCAGAAATGACCAAATAGTCAATAACCATGACACCAATATTGAAGGAGCCAAAAATTCTATCCAAAAACCAAACACAGTAAATGATGTGTTTGATATGTTTCTTAATCCAGCTGAAGAGGGCTGTCTGTGCTGGAACAATTTGAGTGCAGTAGAAGAAGTTAAGCCAAACAACAGAGCCCAAACAAGTGCATAAACTCCAAGCATACACAGCATATAATGTAAGAATACAATAAAAGTTTCCAGCAGTGACATTAAAGCGGCAGAGCAGCAGAGCAGAGAGCAGGTAAATCATTGTGCAGAAAACCACACAGCTCAGGAGAAGCTTCTGTGGCTGTTTGATCCTTTCCCCATGAGGAGGGTAAAGCATGCAGAAGATGTAAAATACATTAACCATGATGTTGAGAGTCACCAAAGGCCCATTAATGATGACACAGGTTAGAAAGTCCATCCTGGTTTATGACTCTGATGTGGACACAGTCGATTTGAAGAGCCGTGGATTACTCTTCTCTCCCCTGTATCATCTGTCCAATCTCTTTTCATCCGGTTTATTGTTCCCTTTTTCACGCCTTTTTGTCCTGTGGTGTTTTTAAGCGACAGCTCTCCTGTTAAAGTAGCAAATCAGACCCATTTGCATGAGATGCAAATGGGAAAATGCAAACAGGGCATGTTCCATGACATTTACATAGGAAAATCTTTCATGTATACTCTTCTTCTATAAAGGTGCATGTACACTTTGTTACACAGGTATATTAGAGCCCCATTTGTAACAATAACTCATCATGTCATTAAAAAGAAAAAGTAATAAAACTAGTTTGATAATGTTAAAGATGCTGAGGCCAAAATGAAACAAATATAAAAACTTGTTATATTTTGGGTCATTTGTTACATTTTTATTATTATATTTTGGGCTTAGCACTTCTGTTACCTTATCAACCAGTTATAAAATTTAGGGTTTTATTACATTATCTTCCACAATTTCTACAATTTCATTTAACAGACGCTTTTAACTCAATACATTTCAGGTCGGTGTTTAATTTCGGGCCATAAAGAGGCACATTAGAGTCAGATTTATCATAACCCTAATTGTAACACAACCCAAAATTTAAATTTAAAAAATTTAATAAAACCTGAAGTGTAATCACTGGTTGATAATGTAACAGATGCTGAGCCCAAAATGTAACAACAAGTGGGCCAAAATGTAAAAACTTGTGACATTATGGGTTTAAGTACATTCTTATTAACACATTTTGGCCTCAGTGCTTGTGTTACATTATCAACCAGTTACAAAATGTGGGGTTGTCTTGCAATTTTCCTGATATATTTTTGGTCATAGTTACATTATCGGCCATAGAGAGGCAGGTCAGAGCCCAATTTGTTACAATAACCCTACATGTAACACAACTCAAAATGTTATCTAAAAAAACCTGAAGTGTAATTCCTGGTTGATAACGTTACAGATGCTGAGCCTAGATGGAATAAGAATTTGGCCAAAATGCAAAAACACATTACACTACAGAATTTACTATGTTTTTATTATTACATTTTGGGATCAGCGCTTTAATTTTATTATCAACCAGTTTATACATTGTGGGTTTTATTGCAGTTTTCTCAATACATTTTAGGTTGTTGTTACATTTCAGGCCTTAATTACTTATTGGGCTCCAACAAGGCACCCCAGTGCTTTAACTGTAGACTTTGACACCATTATAGACAAAAACAAAGCATCATCTGAGATCCAAAATGTCTCAATTTTAAGTCTATAGTACAAAAGACGATTCAGGGTCATCATGCAACTCAGATATCACAAACATTCCACAACAATTCTCACAAACCCTTGACAACAGACATAGCTGAATATGCAAAATTCATCAAGTGCTTTTTGATGTTGTGCAAAGGCACAAAACACACCTTTTCATGTGACTCTTACGTGCCTTGAACATCTTTTTAATGCCCTCAATGGCAGTGGACGTTTTATATGGAAAAATTAATATATAGCAATTACACTTAAGAATCAGCTCTGGTATTCACTTGTTTCACTTTGTGGACAGTGTTTTGACTCTCCCCCATATACCAACCACCCTCCGCCTGAACGCTGCCTGTCCGACCCCCAAATTCACCGTAGTGCCTGTTATATACAGCGATAAGACTGTAAAAGAGATCCAGGCATTAGAGGCCTCCTGGGATACAATGTGGTTGGACGCTTCCAACAGGTTGAAACAGATAAGGAGGAAATAAAGCACCCCTTGACTGACCCCAGTGACGGCAACTCTCATCTGACTTTGAGTCTTTGGAGTGGAAAAGCCGCTGCCACTTTGCACCATGGTCCTTATGTGTCTATGAAGGTAGCGAACTGTAGAAATGCTAGAAATCATCATTATAGACAGACTGATCAAAGAATAGGCTTTGAATATGCAGATATAAACCCTTGATGTAATACTTAGCACTGAAATGTGATAATCTGTCTCTGTGCTATTGATGAAATTTGTGGAAGTTGAAATAATCATCCCTGCAACACTCCAAGCAAGATTACAGACAGAGAGTATACCACCAGTAAACAAGGCCACATAAATGAATGATGTAATGTTCTTCTTGACCCAGATCAAGAAAGCTCGCTGTGAAGGAACAATCTGAGAGCAGTAGAAGAAATTAAGCCACGCTGAACACGTTGTGCCGTTATTCACAAAAGACACCATAATGAGCCATACCACGAAAGATGTGCGACTTTTCAATTCGTTCAACACCCAATTCAGCATGAACAAAGAGAGACAGTAAAAGATGGAGCTCCAGACAAGTATTCCCAGAAGTACCTTCAGCGATTGCTTGAGTCTTTGTCCATTGGGCTGTGGGAAGATCAGGCAGTATGCATAGAAGACGTTTGCAGCAAAATTGAGAATAAGGAGAGGTGCATTGATTGAAATGAAAGCCTCCAATGTAATATAAAAGTTTTTAGGAGCCATGGTTTAGAGAAACTAAGATACAAAAGAAAGCAGTGAGTCTGTGAGCGTGCTCAGGTCCAAGTGCGCTAACATGGAAAAAGATAAAATAGAAAAGCAGGTAAAAACAACAAATTAAATGGACCAGGGCCAACTAATACATTATGTAAGCGACTATATCCACAGACAAGTTAATGTAGCATAAGTCTTTGACGCAGGATTTGTCTAATGTTACATAAGTGCAAAGTACCACTGCTGCATAGTTTTGTTAGTCAATATTTGGAGAGAGTCTTTATCTAAAAACCTGTAAAGAGGAGAATTTTTTGGGCTTTTTTTTGTGCCTTTACTGGATAGAGGAGGACAGTGGATAGAGTAGGAAAGGGGGAGAGAGTGGAGAGTGATGTGGGAAACAGGCCGCAGGTCGGATTTGAACCCGGGCCACCCGCTCGAAGGCAAACCTCATGGTGCGCGGCCATATCCACTAGGCCATCTGCGCCCCAAAGAGGAGAAAATTAAAGATGTTTTGAGATGTTATTGAGCAGTGCATTATAAAATCTCATTGTTGTGTTTAGTGTGAGTGGGGAGTCAAATGAGCTGAGTTAAATCATATTTTGATCTATGAGTTTGATCTGTGTATTTTCATGTGACCATCAAGCATTCAAGCACACCTGTGAATACTCATCTGTAAATGTGACCCTGAAGACGCAGCACACGAAATGCATTTTTCATGGTAAATCAAGAATAAATAAAGCATATCTGTTAGCCATTTTTCTTTTCATTAAAAAATAATAAAAATGAAAACTCATATGGACAACTACTACTTACAGGATTTCATTTTTTCAATAAAAGTCAGGTATGTATCATGTTTAAAAAAATTAATGTTTGCAAGTGACTGTCTCCTGTTATGGTCCCCTTGCTCTGCAGAGCTTCCAACAAACAACAGGGTACAAAAATCAAAGTGGCGTCTACTTCTCTAGAGAGAAGTATGGTGGCCCTGAGGTGCAGCAACAACAGCAAATAACAAAAAACAACAACAAATTAAAAACCAACGGCAAAAAAACCAATAACAACAGCAAATAAGGCACAACAGCAATTTGAAAACAGCAGCAAATGAATAAGCACAACAGCAAATAACTAAGCACAACAAGCAAATTAAAAACCAGCCGCAAATATCTAACCACAAAAGCATTATAAAAACACAACAGCAAATTTAAAACCAGTGTAAAATAACCAATATCAACGGTAAATAACTAGGCACAACAGCAAATTGAAAACAGCAGCAAATAAATAAACACAACAGCAAATCAAAAACCAGCCGCAAATATCTAACCACAACAGCAAAAAACGAAGCACAACAGCATTTTAAAAACACAACAGCAAATTAAAAACCAGCATCAAATAACCAATAACAGTAGCAAATACATTGATACAACAGCAATTAGGGGGCAAACAACTTATCACAACAGCATTTTAAAAACAAGCAGCAAATCATAAACACAACAGCAAACAAAATAATTGGCAGAAAATTATGACAGCAAATTAAAAACCAGAAGCAAATATCTAATCACAACAGCAAAAAAATAAGCACAGCAGCATTTTAAAAACACGACAGCAAATTAAAAACCAGCAGCAAATAACCAATCACAACAGCAGATTTTAAAACGGTAGCAAATAAATTAACACAACAGCAAATTAAAAACCAGCAGCAAATAATTAATCACAAAACCGATTAAAAGCAACAGCAAATAACTCAATACAACATGAAACTACTTAAACAATGGCACGAAGTCATTGGAAGAGTATGGTACTGGTGGGCAACATTAGCTATTGTTGATTGGATGAAAACACTGTTTATTTGACCAGGAAGTTATTTTGCCTTTTGCCTAATATGAGTGTTACCAGTGATTCAGACTAAAGCTGCTGCTATCAAAGAATATTTTGATTCAGGTTATGCATACAAGGTGATAATGTTTATGCTCAGGCCTAATCACGACATTTAAATAAGTATGCACCGTTTCATTTGCAGTTGTGGTTTGCACTTCAGGGCCACCGTAGAAAATAAAATAAATAGTCATTCCACTCACTTGCCACTTGATTAGGTTCATGGTTCCATGTGTTGTGCATTCAGCGATGGTCGTCTGCATTTCTTGATGGTAACAAGTTGCCTTTCTGAAACCACTCAGACCATTCTCCTGGCTTCAATAAAACATTTTCTCCTGAAAAACTGCACTTCACTGGTTTTCACTTTTTCAAACATTTCCTCTTACTAAAAAGTCTGAAATACTCAGACCAGCCTGACTGGCACCAACAACCATTCTCCATTCAAAGCCACTTTCATCACCTTTGCTGTCATGTGATTGGCTGATTAGACATCTGTGTTGGTGAGCAGCTGAACAGGTGCAGGTAATTAGGAGCCAGGTGTGAGCACTTTTATATTAAACCAAACTGCTTCAGGTTTATGGAAATGACAAAAGCTTTACAAAAAAGTTCATCATAAGAGTATCACTTTCTTAATATTCCCTTTTGGGTAAACTATCTGAGCTATAAGTCTCATCATGAGCGTGGTTATATAAGAACACAAATGTAGTGGTTATACATACAATGCTTTGTCATGTTATATACATCGAAAAAACAGGGAGTCAGCACCAGTGGACCACTGAAAATGTAAAACCTTATCCACACAGGAGGGTATTTGGATTTGCTTTTCACAAATCAGGTGTACACATTTGCATTTTCTTTTGTCTGCAGTCAGAATGGTCACAATTTAGCATGAAACACATCAGACACAACTTGAAGAAATTTGTACTTCAAGGTTTCTTAAAACAACTTTAACACACAATTTATGAAAATATATTGTGTTCATTGTAAAAGTTACACACTTTCAGTAACAGAAGTATAATAAAAAGACTTAATTTCTTTTCAAACATTACTGATAATACACAAAGCTAAATACTGCCTGTTGCCATGTGGTCTTCAAAACTGCTTTGGTTAAAAGTTGTTCGACAAGTAGAAGACAACAGAAGCGTATTGCTGCCACAATAGAAAAAAAATTATCTCAAAATTTTGAGATACTGAGTTATCTCGTTATTTTGTGATACCAAATCACAATGTAATAAGGTGATTATGTTGCTAAACTCATTGATTGCTCATTGATCACTCAGAATTCTATTTCGTCACTCATCAAAGTTCCTTGTTGCAGTGTCATTAATGACAGACGCACAAGCCTGCGCGTAAGAAAGACGAGTCTGTGAATTAACAACTGTTGTTGCTGCTGTTTGGCTGATGAAAATAAACACAAGATAAAGATAACTGTAGCCCGATTGTGACCCACAGCCTGTGAGACGGGATCCACACACAAACCGAGGGTCACAGTTAATGATCAGGGATCTACTTCCAGAGGGTCAGACTGATTCTCCCTCCTGTAGAGCCTCATTCATTTCAAAATACATCTGAGTGTATGCAAACTTATTGTTATATCGTCCACAGAAGTCAATAACTGCAGAAACTCTCCATGTCTTAACCCAAGCATGAATAGGAATTGAACTACATCATCTAAAGTGAGCCACATACAATTCTCCATACAGTTTCCACATTCAAACATGAGTTTAGCAACATAATCACCTTATAACATTGTGATGTGGTATCACAAAATTTTGAGATAACTCGTTTTTTTTTTTTTCTATTTCTATTGTGGCAGCAATACGCTTCTGTCGAAGACGAAGACAATACATTTTAGTAATTCCTCAATTAGGGCCCAAATGCTATTAAATGGTGTGCTGTAATATTTTTTTCCCCAAAAAATAAAAAGTCATGCCATAGAGGGTTAAATAAGAGCTACTCTTCAACCTACTTCTGTTTCTTTTTTGCATGGATTTTTTACTTTTTTAATCCTAGTCGTTTGTGTGATTCATTATGCATACCATGAAATGAGAACAAATAAATAAATGGAATTCAAGAGCAAAGACAATATCAGAGCGGGAATTCTGTGCAGATTTTTTTTTTTATTTAAATAAGCGCCTCTGACTAAAACGCCAGAACAAATAGATTATATAAACACAATCAGAGAAAACAGTCACACAAAAATAATAATCCATGTAAGAAATATCAAAGTAATTATGATACACCTTTACATACTTTACATTCATTAACAGTATGATTCTTCTTGTGTACAAAATATCACTCTACACACACATATATGCACACTCAAAAACACAAATACTTAAAACACACACAGTCTTCCTCTCTCTCTCACACACACACACACACACACACACATAAAGCCACAGGTTTATCCATCTACAGTCAGTCAGTGTGTTTCCATGAGATGTCCGCTCTGCTACATGTGAACTACATGGACTTAAAAGGAATAAATAAGCGATCGAAGAGTCCTTCCTCAGTTTCTACTGGCAGTGGTCTTTTCTGGTTATCTTCCATCAGTATTTTTTGTTTTAAAATCACAGCAGTGGTGGCACACATATTTAGTTTAGAACTTAAAGGACTATTGCAGTGTTTTTTAAAAAACAATGGAATAATCACCCAAGAATACTCATTTTACTTACAAAAATGTGCAGAGATGATGTACTTGTGTTTGTATGGGTTTCATTAAAAGTAGTCTCTCCTTCGTGAGTCATCGCTGATAAAAGAAGGGTTCCACGTGGCAGGATAAATACACGAGTGGCGTGAACCAGGCAAACCCGTGAAGGGATAAAGGCCGTTTCTCTCCAGGTCTGCGTTACGTAGTGCAGGCTGAGGAGAAAGACATTCAAGAGCAGATGAGTCAAAAACATAATTAATTTACTTTTTCTCCTCAAAGAAGCATTTTCCAAGTGACTGCTGTTTGTTCACTCACAGAGTAATAGATATCAGTCATCTGGAGAAGGTTTTTGGTGCTACCGTTCTCCTGCATCTCTATGGTCTCCCTCCCCCACTCCATAGATATGCGGTTACTTTTGGGAAAGTCTGCATACGGGGACATCTGCATGTCTCCACTTTTGAAGATGATTTTGTTGATGTCATTCTTGTCTCTCCTTAAGAGTTCAAACACAATTGAAAAGTTTAGCAAAACATCTCGAAGCAAAAAACTATGATTCTTCTTTTTTGAGATTCTGGTTATTATTCAACAATTTGCGATATCATTAGCTGTGCTTGTTTGTTGTGCTTGTATCTAAACATGTTGTTAAAGATACAGTAAAACAAATCAGATGGCTTTCTTACTTGCAACAGGTGACAATGAGGGCAATGAAGAGGATAAGGAGCAGAGCGCCCCCCGCAGGTGACACCACAACTGCAATCAGCTTGTAAACTGCAACAACAAACATCAACTTATTAGACACGACATGTGAAAACATACGCACAACTTACAGGAGTAAAGTTCATATGATCTCCTCCAGTGATTTGAATGTTACATAAAGGCAGTGGTTCCCAAACTTTTTTTGAAGCGCCCCCCTTTAATATATGAAATTATTTTCAGGCCCCCCCAACTCTCCGCCACCAGCCACATGCTCTAAAAAGGCCTAACTTTTTTGCAAAGCTGTCACAAATAAAATATGCACAACTTTACCTTTATTTTGTGACACCTTGTAGAAAACAGCAAAAAAAAAAAAAAAAAATCAAAAATCTTGCTGAATCATTTTTTTTGTTTGTTAGAGGTTTTTATGAAGAAACTGCCTCTATGCATTAATTTTTTTCTTCCCAGGAAACATCAACGTACTCATAAGTAAAGGAAGTTGTCACTTTCATGGCTGAAATATTACAGGTGACACTGCAACATGTGACTCTTTAGGCCCCACAACCCCCCTGTCATGAATCCACGCCCCCCAGTTTGAAAACCACTGCATTAAAGGGTCTTGAGAACTACTTACAGTTTCCACAGTTGAATCCTCCAAATCCAAACATGCACCTGGAGAGTTGAAATAAATCTGTTGTGAGAATGTGAATCTGGATTTTACAAGAAGCTGAAACTTATACAAGGAAGCAGAGTTGTAAACTTACGGAACACAGGTGCCGTTCTCCAGCTTGTAGCCATCACCGCACTCTGAAATGAGATGTTTTATTTTGAAAACATTTATTGAAACTTTCACTGGTATTCAGCTTTATCCTTCATTTCTATTGATCTGAGCCCTAAACCAATCAGAAACTTGTTATTCATACCCAAGCAGGACAGGTCTTCAGGGTTGTGTTTGTAGTATCCTGGCAGACACTGACAGTAGGCTGCACCGCTGCTGTCTGTGCAGGTGGAGCGCTCTGTGTCACACTGAGTCTTCTGGGCCATACAAAGACTTTCGGCTGGAATCAAGTGTTAACAAAAACAGTTGTTACTACGTACAGTGAAATCATCGATGCAGTATTTACTGCGGTCTAATTTTTCAAGTAGGGATGGGTATCCAGAACCAATTCCTGTTAAGAATGGATAAGAAATGGCTCAATCCATCGGTTATCAGCATTTTTGCAAAACAATTTCCTTATCGATTATTCATCTCATGCCGGAACGCACAGACTGTATGTTGACTTTTCTAGCTTAGCTTAGCAGATAAATGACAGTTTCCGAAGAAAACTCTGATTCAGGATTTTCCACTTGAAGTTTTACTTAAGAAGCTGTAAAACTGAACACACAAAGAAATATATATTACTGTCTCACAAGAGATTCATATTCAATATAGTCTTGTCATGTACCAAAATCAATATATTGAAAGAAGTGCCAGCTAGATGCCAACATAGCATAACTTATGGGGAATTGTATTGATATACTAGTGGTTAGCATACATCAATATAACTTATATTTTAAACCAAATTTCCACTTTCATCACAGACACATCACAATTACTCGTTGAAGACAATACTAAAAACTTTAAATGTCCAATTACTAACGGGCAAATGTTTCCCTAATGGGAAGAGAAAGGAAAATTTGGACCCCTTTGAAAACAAGATGCTGCATCTCAAGGGGCTATCATTAAATAAATTCAACTCAAAATTTACGTACAGGCTCACGGCTGACTTCAGCACGACTATGGCAAGCTCAAGGCTCCGAACAACCATTAAAAGCATTGATATGGCCACTTCAAAACACTGGGTGTCCTACTTCAGTCAATGATATAAAATAAAACAGTGCATCAATCTCAAGAGATGTGAGATTTTTACTTATTTTGATTTTATATACACCCAGATATATCCAGATCCAGTGACCAGTTTCATATTTATTTACTTATATGAAATGTTGGTGATGAAGAAAACCTGTAAAGGCTACTTAAGAATTGATAAGGAAACGAATAGAGAATTGGATCGATCAGGGCATTGGTATCAATAAAATCTTATCAATATCCATTGATAAAAAATTTGGCCCGCAGTACAGTTATTTTTGGCGTGCAAAGCAATGCCAAGTGACTACTGGAGCTGGCCCACCAATATTGTACAGCCCATGCATCAGTAATACTACAGATCCCAGAATGCTCTGCAGGTGTTTTGGCATGTCACTTAGGACAGGACCCACAAACACCTTCTCCTTTGTTGGCAGTCTCCAGCTCTGAGCTTTGAAATGGTACTAACAATTGGCAAAATATTTCCTTTCGTTTTTTAACCTTTTTTCCCTCAATTTCGGTTTAATGTTTTGGCCAAAGAATGTCACTTTGGTGCAATGCCATTGATGTGTTTTCACTTTGTTTTTGATTTTGCATGAGTGAAATATTAAGTTTTTTATTGTTAGTATTAAGTTTTACTTGTTTCATATTAAATGTTTAAGTAAAACTTGTTTCGGTCCATATGTAAAGGGTTTTTTGTTGTACCTGGAGGAAGATTTTTCAGGAAATGTAAATGTTGGCCCAAGACTTCTATCAAGTTTTACATTTTGGCCTACTGTGTATATGAGTTTGACATACCCGCTATGGATTGTTTCAATAAGGAATATTTTGAAACCAAATTGTGCCCTCAAGTGGTTTCAAACATATACAGCTTTTATGAAGAATCCACCTTCATTTGTCGCGCTTCAAATCTGGATTAAGGTTGGTGAAAAAGTGCAAAAATCATTTCAGTTCTCACTGGTATCTGTGTCTGTGTTTACCTTGGTAAGTGAGCTGGTGGCGAAGCACCACGTGGCAGTGAGCCAATGAGGAGCTGCAGTTGCTGAGGAACATCTGGATGCTGTTGTAGACCTCAGTGCTCGTCACTTCAGTGGAAATGGAAAACATGTTGACAGCTGTGATAAGAACCCCTTCTTCTTCTCTGCAGGGATGAGATCAGAGGTCAGTCTCCAGGTCTGAGCAGAGAAGTCTATGTTGCATAATTTAACATCAAACACACAATTGAGAATCTAGCCTTTATATATGTCTTTTTTATTCTTGAAGAAAAGAACAAACAAAAATGGAAAGGGCTGACTATGATGAAATGGAGCTTTTAAGTTGAGAAGAACTTACTTCCAGCTTAGCGTTGAGCGACTGTAACCTCGTAGAACTGACAATGAAGCATTGAGCTAAGGTGAAGACAAGAGGAGAGGGTTTCTCAGACTTAGTGCACATATGCCTGACAGAGCTTTACACAGAAAATAAAGGGGAACAATTCAGTGATGTGGACTTCCTCTCACCAGCTGAATGATCTCTCTCTGGATCTCATGCAGAGTGGCGTTCTTAAAAACAACAGGGTCATGTAGCTGTTTGTTTACACTGAATGTTCCCAGAAATGTCTTTGCTGGTAACGGAGAATATACATTTGGTTACTTAAAATGAAAACAAGCCTTTACTGGATATTTTCACATGTGATTTGAGTATTGTTTTCTGTAGTTGGCTGTAATTTTTTCACATTTTTATTTTTTCTTACCTCTGGTGCAGGTACGTCCGTCCTCCAGGTCAAAGCCCAGCGGACATTCACAGCTGAAGGAACCTCTCGTGTTTACACACCTGGACCCAACAGGACAGGGGTCTCTCTCACACTCATTTACATCTAAATGTACACAAACATGCAGACTTGACTGTTTAACATTGCATCTCAAATTACTACATTCAAAGATCTTAAAGAAATACAATCTTCTTAAGACTACAGGAGTGAATATGCGTCATAATGTCTTTAGATTGTTAGGGGTTACAAAGGGGAAGCTCACCCTTGGTGCAGGTGAGTCCTGTCCAAGCCTGCTGACACTGACAGGTGAACTGTCGCTCTTGAGAGCTAGAACACATGCCTCCATTCATGCATGGGTTTGACGCACAGGGGTTTCCTGCAATTCAGATTAGAAATAAGGTTATGTTCAATAATATTATGTGTTTTTGGGAACCTCACTTAAATGAGCTGATTTTGTTTTTCAGCATGGATGGAGAAATTACATTTGCTACACGTCATTAACTTATTTTCATTATGCAAAAATATTAAAGAGGGGTATCATGCTTTCCCATATCTAATAAAAAGACACAAAGTAACAATACTTAAGCTTAATGCAGATTTTCAAAATACTGCATATCTGGATCTAAAAGTTGCACATGGTCTTCATGAGACTTGCTGAAATGACAATATCAAGGTTTTCCAATAGTTCTGCCCCAAACAGGTCTTTAAATGGCTGGCCAATCAGAGGGAAGGGGGTTTATGGAGCAGGAGGCAGCTAAGGAAGCATTTCAGACAGGCTCATATAAGAATTTACTAGAACACAACAATTTGCAAAAAATAATCTAATACTTGAAAATTAATCTAGTTATATTTCCCAATATTGCAATTGCGATTTATCGTCCAATTATTTTTAGGTATGCGTTGTTAACGAACACATTTTTGGGAATGTAAAATTAATATTAAATAAAGCAGGACAACAACCCATGAAATTTGAGACAAAAGTCAAAATGTTTAGATTAGAGTTTAAACACATATTCTAGAATTAAGTCGAAGTGTTGAGAAAAAAAAAGTAAAAATATGAAGAAAAAAGTGCAAAGACTCTGCCCTAACGGTTACCACTTGAATTCTGGGTAAAGTTAGCTCCTCAACAGCCACAGGTGTGACTGACAGTAGCAGCAGCTGCTGCGATAAAACAACAATCTACTGGTTTAATGGTAAGTTTAAGAGATGATGCAACATTAATCTTCTTTAATATTAATGCCTGGACTGTTTAATGTTACCATTTTGTCTTCAATCTTGGCATTTCAGCTTATTTCAGATTTTCCCAAATCATTTTCTCCATCAGAATTGGTCCCAATCTGAATCCAAACTCTAGTCTTTTTGCCCATTTTAGTCTCTTTCACTCTTTTTTGCCACTTTTGGGCCAGTTTTTGCTACTTCCTGTGTAATGTCATTGCCATTTTTCCTTGCTCTTTTACTATTTCTGCCTCTTTAAAGTTATTCTTATTGCTACTTTTCACCACTTAGATTGTTGTTTTTGCAAAAATTGCTGTTTTTGCAATGATTGTTTTCAACTATGTGGCTTTTTAGTTTAGCAGGGTTGAGTAACACTGGTGTAAAGCATAAAACATTGACTGTAAAAAAAAACCATATCTGGTATTCTGACACATTTCAGGTAAAAAAAAAAAAATTGGCACGGTGTGAGATAAGAAAAATGAAGCAGGCCATATTGTAATAAATTAATCTGATATGCATTTTTTTGGCCAGCACTGAGTACAAGTATGGGGGAAAACAATTTTCTTTTTTTTTTTTAACACTGCATATCATGCTAAGCTACAAAGGAGCCAGATAGACAGCAACAAGCCTGAAACAAATAACTCATTCACTGATTTTTTTTTAGATGTTTCCAATAACCAAAAGCAGTTAAAACCTACCTAATTTTTTTGACTTTTTGTTTACAGACATTTTCTATTTTCAGTGATCATCTGAGGTATTTATATCTGTATATTCTGTAACTGTCTGCTGTGTGAAAATAGTGTCTTCAGAACAGCCCAACTCATGTGCTTTGACAATTTTAGTCTCTCAACATACTGAAAATGGAATATTTAAAAGACAGTAAAATAAAAAATACATTCATGCACTGTCTGAAATAAATATAATCGACTCACTTGGTAGCAGTGGGGCCTTGGTGGTGCTGAAACCAGGGGTCACTGTAGTTCTGACCCCCTCAGTGGCTCCACCCCCAGTGGTCTCCAGAACCTCTGTACTCTTGGTTGGCGTGCTGACAGTGTATGTGGTGGTGATGTCTTGGCCTCTAGCCGTAGTGACCACTGGTGTTCCCATGCTGGTTTCAGCTTGCAGGGTGGGGGCATTGGTTTGGCTAGCAACCCCAGTGGAAGGGCCCTGGGTGTGACTTGGTGAGAAGGGCCGAGTCGAGGGGGAGACGGAGGTCTGTGAAGTTGGGTTGGGGGTTGTGCTGTGGACTGTGGTGTACAGAAAGGTGGACTCAGTGGATGGTTCTGCCACAGTGGTGCTGGTGAAGCTTCTGAAGCTGGAGGACGAGGTTTCAGGGTCAGGAGAGGTTGGGGTGGGGGGAGTGGATGAGGTGGAGGCGGTGGCTCTGAAAGTTTCCTCTTCTGTGATTTGAGATCTATGAATAAAAAACACAACAACTCAGTCACATCTCTAATAGACCCAAGACATCAGTTATAAGACTTCATCTTTACAAGGCTGTATGAGGGTCCACCAATGCCAGGAGTATCATTCACTTTTATTTATCATCCAGCAGAGGGCAGTAGTGCCACTGATATAACTTTCATAAGAACATAACAAATGTGTGCGACTCACTCTCTGTTTTTTTAACAACCCTTAAAACACATCTTTTCTGCCTTGCTTTTAGCTCTGTTTGAGGTGTCAGTTTTTATAGCTTCTATTGTTTCTTTTACTTTTTTATTGTTTTTATTATTTTATTGTTTATTCACACCTATTGTTTCTTAACTACTATTGTTGTCACTGTCTAGTATTTATAATTTAGGACTGTGTACAGCACTTTGCATTTTAGAGTGCTTTATAAATAAAGATGAGTTGAGTGTATCAGGCGTGTTTTGAAAGTTAATGTTCATTTACGAATAAAATCACAGGAGGGCGGTAAATATTTTCTTAAATTGCCTCAAGTGAGTATCTACAATATAACTTTTTTTAATATTCTGAAGTTAAACTATTTTCTCCATTTGTCTCCTGTTACATTAATTTTGTCTCCATTTTTCCTCATCCAAATTTTGATCGAAAACCACTTTGTAATTCTTTTTTTGTTTTATTTTCATAAGTATTTTTGCAGTTGTGCACTTATTATTAGTATTCAAGTGGAGTTCTGTAGGGTTTTGCACAGTTATGTAGTAATAATTTCAGAACCTAACCTTTTCATCTGTTTGTGAGTGTTTATTTGTAATTGTGCATTTTGTATTAAGCTTTTCTGGGGAACCTGATGTAACAAGCATGAAACATGCAGCTGCATGATTGGCCAAGCCGCAATAGAGGCAGGTTCTCTTCTGTCTTTTCTCTGTTCGCTGAGGGCAGCAAAAAAGTTGTTGCACAATGTCTTTTTGATGTTGATAATGTTTACATTGCAAAAAGTCTTAATTATTCTTGAGGGGAGGATTCCTTTCATTTGTGTCTTGCATATCTGCAAAAAAATCCTTTGTTACGTGCTTTGTTTGTTAATGAAAGTGAATCTTTAGTTTCTTAAAAAAGGCCAGTTTAAAAATATATAAAATGTTATAATAATGGAGATCAAATGATATGAAAATATATATTGTGATCAGCCCTAATTCAAAGACAATAACATGAATAAAAAGAGAAATGTCGGGTACAAACGTATGAAACTATAAAAAAAAATTGCCTATTAACCAAAAATGTCAAAGACCCCCCCCCGCAGCGCCTCCACTGACCCCCCGCTGAAGATCTCTGCCCCACAGCATTTACATTACACAACATTGTTAGAATAAGTTTTCGAACATACCTTTGTGTCACAGTGACAGGTGTCGTCCTGAAGATGATCTCCGTCTGCAGCTCTGGGGTTTGAGTTACAGAGTCATCAGGCCCAAAGGTGCTGATGTTGATTGTAGGGGGCGCTGTGGTCAGACCCCAGCTCCCACTGTGCTCTCCAGTCTGAGAGGAAACCCCTTCAGTCCCCTCTTGGTTCTGAGTGCTGGAGTTGTTGGATCTGGATGAAGACTCAGTGGAGGTTCTGGGACTGGAGTCTAAGTCCTGATCTGTCCCTGAGATACTGGTGAGACCCTGTGCTGGGGAGGTGAGAGGAGGGGGAGTAGAGGAAAGCGACACATCTGATTGGTCCGTGGCGGGCTCTGTTACTCTGAGAGACGGTGTCGACTCGGACGTGTCCTCTGATGTAGAATTGTTCTGAAGTTGTGTGGTGTTATGTCTCCTATATGAACTCTGGACCCCTCTAGGCCCCCCCGTCTCTGTAAAGGAGTGGGTCATGTCCTGGTCTGATGTGGCGCCACTGTCAGTCTGAGTGGAGGGGGCATTGTGGGTGTAGTCTTCAGTTTTAGGAGATGTATCCCATGTGAAGGCAAGCTGATGGGAGGTGGAGTCACCTGTAAAGAAAGAGGAGGTGCTGTTGCTTGAAGAGGAGGTGACAGACAGAAGGTTCCTCTCTCCAGCTCGGGTGATGGAGGTGGAGGTGTAGGTGCTGACGGATGCTGTGTCTCCTAACTGAAAGGTGGTGTCTGGGCTGTTTCGTGGCAGCCTGGCTTCTTTTGTGGATACTGAGAATGACGTCTCCTCTTGAGAAACAGCTGAGAAAGTGTCGGGCAGCTGGTCTGTGTTTGTGACGTGCATGGACTCTCTGCTGCTGCTGCTGCTGCTGCTGCTGCTGCTGGCTTCAGTGGTGGCTACAACAAGGGTGGAGGTGAGGGGCTCAGTGGAGAGACTGATTGGTTCCAGTGAACGGCTGCTTGTTTCTGTGAAAGTCTCTGTCTGCTCAGTTTCTGCGGGAAAGAAGAAAATAAAAAACGTGTTATGATCCTGAAGTTACATCAATTAAAAAAAGAGAAATTTCAACACAACTAGGGTTTTATTGCAAATTAGATTAAATCACAATATGTCCTGTTGCAACATTCTAATCACAGACAGTGCATTATTTCTATTATCTTAAACGTGTTAAAATACCAGATACTTTTTTTTGCAGTTGATGTTTTATACTCAACACCAGTGTTACTCAACACTGCTCAACAAAAGAGCCAAATTTTCGAAAACTATCTTTGCAAGACGAATAATCTAAGTGGTGAAAAGTGTCAAATAGCAAATGTATGGTGGCAAAAAATGGTTAAAAAGCGAGAAAAAATTGTAAGAAATTGGGGGAAAATGTAGAAAATGTAGAAAATAGTCAAAATGGTCCAAAAGTGCAAAAATCAATTAAAAAAGGAGTGAAAGTGACTTAACTTGGCAAAAAGCAGTCACCATATGCAAAAAAATATTTTATGTGTGCTGCCATGCTGTACTTAAAGCAAAAAAAATGGAAGAAAACATGTAAAAATTGTCAAGAAGTCGCAGAAAATTGTCCAAAAGTGGCAAAAAGGAGACTAAAGTGTCTAAAATGGGCAAAAAACAATCATCGTGAGTCGCAAATAATATTTTATGGGTTGTTGTCATGCTCCAACTAATTCCGATGTTCATTTCCAAAAATGCATTTGCTCAACAACACGAGATAGGGAACTTAAAAGTGATCGCAAAGTAAGGTGCAATTAAAATATAGGGGGAAATAATAGCAATTAGATTATTTTCTTAAATTGCTCAGCCCTAAAAACAACTGGGTTATATCCTTAAATTTCCAAAAACAATTTTTGAAAGTGAATTTTAATGGCACTTCCACATATGACCACCAGAGGGGGCTCACTCTGCTGTTCCAGAGCTATAAACACACCAAGGCAAAGAGGAAGATATGATCCAAAGTACTGACGCTTGATGAAGACAATGCTTTTTGGGTGGAGAACGACTAACAGCCAGGCTCATCTACTCTAACAAAGGCATGAAGTCCTAAATGTGGCAGTGACTGTCTCCATTGGGAATTCAACACTTCCTTCCTTACGCTGAGTGAGCACAAGGCCCTGCCAGTGTGTGTCACTGTGGATCTGGATGTGTGTTTTCATGTTCTGTGGCTGTGGAGGTTTTGTTCTATTTTAGCCTGGCTCAAAATTGTTGTAGACAATCGACACATAAAAGTGACAGAAAAGAATGTTGCTGGGGAATTGGGATTGGAGGTTTGGGTAAATATTATTCTGGAAGTCTGTCTTTGATGGCAACCAGTAGAGACAGATGAGAATCATTTTAAGAGAGCTATCTTTTCATATATACATGGATATGTATTTTTTCAGTAAGTCCATGCCTATATCTAAATTTCCTATCAATGATCCAACCTTCAACACAATACACTGCAGGATAATGTCACGTCACTTCATTAAGTTATTGCCTTCAAAGAGTGGATTTCAATTCTACTTTCAACACTGGGTTAATATTTTAAACCAAAGAGACTTGGGAGTTTGGGTGCAGCTCTAAATGAAAGAAGATACCATCTCACAGCTACTTTCAACCTTCCAAAAATAAAGAATGGACTAATAGATCACAAATGATCAAACTTAGGTGATTTTTAGGCCAGATATTTGGTTTTTAACCATCTATAGATATGTATCCATACTTTATTTTACTCACAAATAACACACCTTATCTCAAAAGTCAAAAAAGTGTGGCACACAGGCTCATTCCTGTATATCTAGGACAGTTTTGATTAAATGTTTGCAAAAGGAGTTTAAAAATGGTCTCTTGATAGAGTTTGTAGACTTGCAAATTCTTTACTTAGGTAAAAAGTGAAGCATTTTTCCTGTAAGTGCATGAATATCCCCAACATATTTACTTCTGTCATGAATTTACAATGATCAGTGCAAGCCCTGAAAAACCAGTATCAGTTGACCAGACCACTTCTGAGAGTAGTTTAATTACTGGACTGGACTTGAAAAATAATGTTACTCTATTGAACATTATTTTTTTCGTGCTGCTTTCACGCTTTTTCTACAGCTGCAGGAGCATCTAAAATAGTCAAAGAAGGGCAAAGATCAAGCAGCAACTTCCTGTGTGAGATGAGGGTGTCCTGATACAACATTTTCAGTTCTGATACAATGCTAATATTGCAGCCTTAAGTACTGGCTGATACCTACATTGATCAGATATGATATCAGCATGAATAGAGTGACATGATGCTCTATTTGTAAATGAGCTTTGGGGGAATATTACAAGTTTAAATGTATTAAACTTCCCCAGTTCTGTGCCACCATTTGTAAACTTGTGCATGACAAGTTTTGCACTCATCTGCAACATCTTTTTTGGACTGAAACAAAAAAAAATACTGCCACATCATTCCTACTCCTTGCTACTTTGTTCGCACCTCTGGAGCGAAGTCTGGGTTGGGTGGCTTGTATTGATGTGCTTCTATATTTTAGAGATTTGAATGGAGGCCAATATATCCAATATTTGGGGGTTTTTTTGCTGATGTTGGACCTATATCAAAAATCATTGTCGTGCCACTCCTAGTCCAACAATATGAAGCCAATTTAAAACTGAACATGTTTATAACTCAGTATATTATGCAGAGGGCTTCAGATCTGGAATGAGCTTCTTATTAGTTAAATATGTCACACACCAGCTTTGTCTTCAAGAAAAAACTAAAACTGCGACTCTTTACTATGTATGACTGGTTTACTGGTTGTTACTATGACTCTATTTGTGGGAAAATGGGCCCGTTAAAAGCTTTAAATAGCTTCCTTGGGGTCACCTTCTGTATATTCACCTACTGTGAAATCTACTGCACATATGTGTATGTATGTATATGTATGAATAAACTAGATAACAATAGTTCAAACAGTTTGTGTCTGAAGCTCGGTTTTCAACAACTGCTATTTTGAAGTTATCAAACGCACTTGTTTTGACTATTACAGGGAATTACTGTTTTGACTGATAGCACAAAGTAGCTGCCTGCCAAAAGGCTTAAAACTTGCCTCTTTACCTCATTTAAACCATAGAATAGCCAGTTTGAGTTCAGTAGCTATTTCCAATATGGCATTTGCTGAAGACAGGCTTCAAAACTCTGCATCAGAAACAACCAGATGACATCACAGACACTAAATCCATATATTACACAGTCTAAGGCTAAGATTAGGGATACGTGTCAGTATAGGCCGATATTGGCTAAAAAATGAAGTCATGGTTATCGACAGATATCAGTGCCTTATCGGACGATGATAACTGATTAAATGCCAGACCAAAATACTATGACCCTGGTGCGGAAAAAGACATGCACAGCTCAACGTTAGAACAGAGGTTGTTTTCTCAATTGGGAAAATGGCCAAATTGTCCTTGGTTGTGGGCCTTGTTTTGATTGGTTCAAGGAGAGCAATAAGTAATCAATTATTTGTATTATTTTTCAAAGAAAATAATAATTAATAATAATTACTAAGCACCATAGCTATGCTAATTCCAATACAGAAGAAAGTCAAAGATCTCTGCAAATTAGTGTGTGGAAAAAATATCCATATCCCTTGTCAGCTAAATGAGTTATAAAATATTGGCATATTGGATATCTGCAAAATATCCAATATCGTGCATCCCTAGCTAAGATAGACTGAACTTGTCTAGAATCATGTTTAGTTCAATCCAAACAATGAGCTTTAAGATGCTTAAATGCACCGTAGAGAGCATGAGAGACACATATTATCATTTCTCTGGGCTTATTCTGTTAAGGAGCCTGTTTCCAAATATAGTTATTTACATCAGGATAGTTATGAGTGCAGATTAAGATAATGCAGGTCATCCAGGTTATCCAGTGATCTAAAGGGGGGTCTAAAAGTATCACATATGTAAGTGATGAAAAATCTCCCATCTGGGTACCAAGTGGGTGTGAGTGTGTGTGTGTGTGTGTGTGTCACTGACTGTAGCCTGCTAACTGGCCCGTCTCCAGAAGCAAAGAAGTGAAACAACAGCTCTCTGAGGATGTGCTGGACGACATCCTGACAGCTGACACACAGCAACCAGCAGCTACACCTTCCAAAAAACCAACAGAGGGGAGAGTTCATCTGCGGAACAGCCGCTCCACTGGGAGTCTGTTTGGGGAGCTGCCCCACCGGACTCCATTCCTCTCTCACTTCCTTTGCATGTGTGTGTGTCTCTCTCTCTCTCTTGCATTATTTCTCTCTCTATCTCACTCTCTGGATCAACTCCGGGAAACAAAACTCAGACTGGAACGTGGTGTTGGCAACAAGTGTTGGACACTCCCCAGATCCTCTGCTGTTTATCTCTCTGCTGTCAGAGTTAACACAGTTGTAGGTCTCATCCTCTAGCATCTGCTGAATCCCTTAAATCTCTGTCTTGCATATTAATTTGGGCCAAGTGCAAAAGTCAGGAATATTAATGAGGATCAACAGTTCTGTTACATAAGGATGTGAAAGAATGCTTGATATGTTGATTACGAGTGAGATGAGGATAAGATGGAATAAGTGGCGGATATTAAGTAATTTCCACCCAATCAATCTACTAGAAACAGTTTCTACCTCTGACGAAACCTTTTGACCCTTACATTGTTTCTGAGGAATCTACCTCATTGGACAAACATGCCTTAAATTAGTGACGTCGCTGTTTACTGTCAAATTCAGTCGTTGAAATATGTTCCCAGATCTCAGGAAAGCATTTAGTTTTTGTGTGTTTTATGAAGTGTTAAGAGGTTTATTGCAAATTAACTATGGGGTCTGAAATTTTAAAGTCTCCTTTTGTGGATCTCAAATTGTTACAGAGAAGACAGGAAAAAATGTGATAACAAAATTATGCATGAGAGGTACTACTACTCAAATATTACCACACTCTTAAAATCAGCACAAATATTGGAATTTTGACAAATCAGCATCGACTTTTTTTTTATCAATAAACGATCGATAAGTGATCGCTGGGTTATTTGGGGTCTTACACAGCTGTGCCTCTGTCTGCAGTCACTACTCTGTCTCCAGCATTATCCCACCCACAGCACCATCTGATTGGTTACATGGCATGGATAACTGCCAGGGGTTAAAGCACAATTAAATTCTTGCTGGTATTAAACCATGAAGCCCATTTCTGCCAGTTGAAAAAAAAAAAAGAAAACTTTCCTTTTTTATCATTTTTTTTCTTTTTTGGCCCCTATCGGCTGTAAATTTTTAGATAAAACATCAAAATTATTACTTTAAAAAAATCAAAATTTGAGATAGAATATCAAATTTTTGAGATAAAAAGTGACTGGTTTTGAATTAGCATTTTAAAGCAGTCAGCCACTCTTCTGTCTTCCTGATGCTGAGTACCACAACTGATTCTTTTAGTGGTACTCAGTACTGGACCGTACCGGCTTACTTTCACCCCTAGTAACAGCCAACCAGCAGTGAAAGCTGTGCATGCACAGTGCTCACACACAGCAAAGAGGAGAAAAGGTTTTGCTAATTAATGCTGAATAAAGCGGCTCCAGATTGAATTCTCAAGTGTAAGATCAGGCAGAAGACTCTCACAAAATTGTAATGTAACTATGAAGTCAATAAATTATATACACATAAGTAATTATATACACACAAGTAGCAGCTCCGCTCACAGTCCCTCCAGACATGACTTTAAAACACTTGAAACAAGGTTGTTGATGATATGGGTTTGGGAATCTGAGGGTATAGCAGCTGAAATACATAAAAGTAACCTATTTTGGCGCTGTTAATCTCAATTTAAGTTGTAGGTTACAACCAGGCATATACCTGGGGATGAGACTTTTTCAAGATGATTAAGAAAGTCCTCACTGTCCCTTTAATAAAAATATGCTTTAAATGTCTTCAAAGGTATTATTCAAAATTTTGACACCAGTATTTTTACTTTCACTGCAAATGATCAACTACAAATATAAGTTATAAGCCTACTTAACTACTAACAACTGTATCGGCCCTGAAAATAGCATATTGGTCTAGCTCTACGAACAACACTGAAGTTACTTTTTGCAAGTTTTTGCATTTTGCATCCTCGTATTCAGTCTAATTTCTGAGCGTTCGTCATTCATATCCTCACAAATTCAATCTCTTGCTTTCCGTCTCTCTTTCCTGCCTCAAACTGCAGCTTAGGCTCAGTGAGCAGAGCAGATGCAATTGAATTTCCTGTGCGACAGCAGTGCGCTAAAACCCTCAATTTGAGGGATAAACTTGTAGCACTGTGGCAGCACAATGGGGCTGCAGATTCTTCTGTGCAAACAAAGTACGTTACAAGAACATTTTTTTTTTACATGTCTTCTCTTCCTGAGCTAAAGGACAATGTTCTTACTACAGACGAGTTGTGATGGAATAATCAAATAATCCCTTAATAATAAACAATTGAATAGTTCATGTGACTGTTATGTCATTACAAAAATGTGTTGTTTTTTAGCTTTGAATGTAATATAACCACCAGATGGTGTTTGCAAAGCATCTGACAGAGCTTTGATTTTTGCTACTAAACAACAAAGATTTCATACAAGTGCAAAAACAGCCAAATAACACAAGAAAGCATGTTACTAGTCAACAGGTGCAATATCTGTAAGATGCAGAACTGGAAAGAAACCCAGAGACTTCTGCAGCACCTAAGGGTTCATGGGGGAACTTTCACACAATAATAAACAATAATAATAACAATAATAATAAGTCATGTGCAATTAAACAGTTTTTTGGGGAAAAAGGTGTTCCTAGTTCTTACATGCATACATGTTGCTCATTAGGACAC
Organism: Thalassoma bifasciatum; assembly: GCA_008086565.1. NCBI lineage: Eukaryota > Metazoa > Chordata > Actinopteri > Labriformes > Labridae > Thalassoma > Thalassoma bifasciatum. The sequence goes on from RPOG01001137.1 coordinate 124,922, forward strand.
TGATGTCCCACATGTTACATCTAATCTTATAACTACTGTCAATGTGAAACACAATGAAGCAGTAAGAACACCTGGATACTGGATAAACTAAGTTGATAAAGAAGAACTTTCGAGACAACAACAGATGATCTACAAGCAAATGGAAAACTATCACAAGAGTTATAACAGTGAAGAGGATAATGAGCAGTTCACAGGAGGAGATGAAGCAAAGGATGAATGTGTTAGATAGAAACACTTTTTTTTACTTTTAAATATTCTTTTTATAATTTTACTGTCAATTTTCTCTTTAAAGTGTATATTTTGTCTCTTGTGCACTAAATTATATCCACAAACTTACTGTATCCGACAACTTACTACGACAGGATGCTACAAATGTAAGAGTTTTTCTCAAACTACAACACAGACAAACTGCTGAACTGTGTTTTTGGACAATTACACAACTATAACTAGAGTTGTAATATGAAAATTATTGCAGTATTACACACACAGCCTTGTTTCTCTGTGGTACACCACTGGGGCACAAGGCAGTAAGGATACATGTATTCATTAGTTTGTAAACTTGTTTTGAAAGCTATAAACTTCGAGACAATGAGCAAAAAACAATCAAAGACATTTGTTACATGAATTAAGGCTGCCTCCTTGAGCTTTTCTGGTATATTTTTACTCATTACTCTATGCATAAACAAGTTTTAATAAAGAAATAGTGTTTCCATGCACTGATTTTTAAATACATCACTAACTTCAAGTGTTAGTGTACACTTGTACCCTAAAGCTATAGTGTCAGGCTCCAGTACAGATTTAGACCCTTGATACCAGGGGCTGATCGACTGGGGGGGGGCATAGGGTGGCAGCTGCCCCAAAAAAGCAAAGCAATGCCACCCCTGATTTGATTCAAAGGAAAGTTGAACCTCATTGGACACATCTATGAATGACCAACTGCAGTAAGTCAGATGACGTGACATTTCCACTTCCCAATCTCCAGCATCTGTCCAGCAGTTTTCACTTTTACACAATGACATATAGTGACAGAGAGTGTGGAGTAATACAGTTTTACTAAGGGAAAAATAATAAACCATCTGTCAAGAAACGGAAGAACTATGAAGGCCTAAAAGTGTTGTGAGGCTGAATTTAAGATGAAAAAAATTCACTGACTGACTGAGATAAGTCAGAATTATGAGGAATCAGTTGAAATTTTGCGCTGAAAAAAAAAAAAAGACTTCAAAAGTCAAATTTAGAGATAAAAGTCTAAATTATGAGATATGAGTCAATAATTTGAGATATCAAGGTCAAAAATCTGAGATAAAACTTAAAATTTTATGATAATTACAATTAGGGAGCAATAGTTGAGTTTTTACCTTTTATCTTAAACAGGCTTTATATGAGAGAAAAAAGGGGCAAAATCTCAACAAAGTCAGTTTTTAATTTGGATATCTTTAACTGGCGGCAATCACTTTCAATACATTATTATCTTGCCATTATACAAATGTTTCACTTCAAATAGAAAGGGGGTGTTTTAAATAAATGCATGGATTATGAGGCTACTTTGTCCTCTTTGATTATTTTTTCAGGAGCCTGGTAGGGGGTCCTCTTTTTGGATTTCCAGAATATTGTGACCCAAATGTTAAATTAACCGCTTAACAATTGACTGCCCCCCTCTTGCCCCCAATAAATAGTTTTCTAGATCCGCCCCTGCTTAATTAAGACTTTTCGTAGGGATTCACCTCAGAGCAGGATTTCCTGTAGTCAAACATGTCAGAAAAGTGTCCCTGGTTTTATCCTCAGGTTATAACAGGATTCTTACCGACTCGTCCAGCAGCAGAAGTCTCAGTTTCAGTCTCAGCTCTGTGTGTGAGCAGGATGTTCCTCTGTGATGGTGATAAACTCTCGCTGGAGTAAGAAACTGAAGTTGCATTGCTTCCCTCGTTGCTTAGTTCATCTGTTGCGGTGGAAATATCAAATCCCGCCGTTACCGGATCCGTGCTGTTGTTACCGGGGGTCCATGCCCCGAGGGGCCCCGGCAGAGCCACCAGGAGCACCGACAGAGACAAACCCAGGACGTGATTCAAAAACCACGTTTCCATGATTTTCAAGACCCCAAACGGTCACCGAGAGTTTCCGGAAAGTCGAATAAAAGCCGGGGAGTCTCCCGGGGACACCATGAGAGGAGCACTCCGGCCAACACGGAGGTTTGAGGCAGAAATGAAGAAATCCTGGTCGAGGTCCGGTCCGGGGGAGGTCCGCTGTTCAGGCGGCGGGGAACGAAGATAAGGGAGCGGAGGCAGCAGCCTGTTATCACAGCAGAGCCAGGGCTCCTCCTCCGACACACACACACACACACACACAGACATACACACACAGAGACATACACACACACACACACACACCACTGCACAGCGCGCGCAGAGCTTTTCTATCCTCTCCTGTTATTTAACCCGGGGGAGCCTCTGTTGCCTTCAGGTGTTGCAGGAACTCCTGCAATTTTAAAAATCTGGAATCTCTCCTGCCCCATTTATTCATCACAAATTAGATTAAATCACAACATGACCTGCTGTAATATTCTCATAACAGACAGTGCAATAATTATTTTACCAGAACGGTGTGTCAGAATACCAGATTTTTTTGTTGTTGTTGTTAACAGCAGATGTTTTATGTTCTACACCAGTGTTACTCAACCCTGATCAACCTAAAAGCCAAATTGTTGAAAAATACCATTGCAAGAGCAGCAATCTCAGAGGTAAAAAGTGGCAAGAACAGCATTAAGCAGCATTAAAGACATGCTTAAGGTGGCAAAAATGGTCAAACAGCAGCAAAATTGGGTGAAGAAGGAGCAAAAATGGGGAAAAAACCTTAGGGAATGTTCAGAAAGTAGCAAAACTTTTCAGAGGCCTGACATTTCTGCTTAAAATATCCCTTCTTCACTGAGCTAATGTGAGATTCTTCTTTTCTGAGACTGAGAATTTTGGGTGTTTATTACCCTTGCACCATAATCATCAACATTTCAGAAATAAAGATTTAAAATAATTCACTCACTCATTCATGTAAAATGAGTCTATATAATATCTGGGTTTCAATGTCTCTATTGAGTGACCAAAAATGTTGAACTTTTTCAAGATAGTCTAATTTTTGAGATGTAGCTGTACATGTTAACCTATGGTAGCCCGTTTCTGCCAGCTGAAAAAGTAGAAATGAAAACTTGGCTTTTTTAACTGTTTTTTTTTTGGCCCATGTTTGGTTGAATCTTTGATATAAAAAGTCCTATTTTACAGATAAAATGGTTAAAATTTGATACAAAAAGACATTATTCTGGGATAAAAAGTCAAAATTTCTGAGTTCAAAAGTCAAAATTTTGAGAAAAATTTGAATTTATGAGAAAAAAGATTAAAATTGTGAGATAAGTTGAAATTATGAGATAAGTCAGATCATGAGATAGAAAGTCAAAATTTTGACTTATCCTTTAAATGTGACTTTTCACCTCAAAGTTTAGATTTAGTATGAGCAAAAAAAACAAACAAACAAAAAAAAAAAAACCCAACAACGCCAGCATTTCATTTTTGTCTTTCTAACTGGCAGAAATGAACCTCTATGGCTAACAGAGTTCCTTTATGGGAATTTGTATTCCTTTCACAGAAATCCTACGTCTTTTTCATGTATGTATTTTTTGTATTCATAACGAACATACTAAAAAATATCATCCCCTGCAATGTGGCAAGTGATAACAACAACACATAAGATGGGAAACATGCAACAATGGGCAAATATACACTAAACATTTACAAAACAAAGTAATGGAACTATAAATGGCAATTGCAATACAGGGAAAAATAATTATTATTACATTATTTTTGCAAATCATCCAGGCCATAACATAACTTTGCCCTTAACTGTTAAGTCCCTCATCACGTCTACTATCAAATTCCATCACTGCATAACAAAGGCACTTTTGTCATGTCAATTTAGATAATATTTTTTTGTTGTTGTTCATTTTTTAGGATTGTTCAAGTGCTATGAAATACACAAAAATGCAGATGATCCTGCTCAGAAATTTTGACTGTAAATATCTGAGACTTGCAGTGCTTAAAAGTCTGGATTTTACTCTACAATAAGGAGCCATTCAAATCATTGAGGATATAAGGATCAGTTATTACAAAGACAATATGAACAGTATGTGAAATATGTAAACAAGTTTAACCACAGAGAACCTCACTTGCAAAACTTGACTACGTGGCAATAACCAGATGTACCAGTCTACTTAAGTGGTTGGAACAGGTGAAACATTTTGAAAGTTGTGGTGTGCCATGCAGGTTTGGTAAAAGTAGTGAAAACAGGACTTTTTGGTTTCTCTCTGATATCAATAACAGTACAGTGCCATGATGCTGGTTTTATATGCTGGTTCTTTATCAATTTGACCAAATCCGATTTGCTGTCTTAATGTATGAAAATAGCTTTAAGAGCAGATATGAACCATGACTTATATGTTTCCTCTGTGCACTCCTTTTTTCTTTTGTTCTCAGTACTTGTGAAGTCATTCTTGAAATAGACAATCACAAGGAAATGGCACTTTTGGTGACGAGACCTTCAGAAAGCGACAGCTCTGACAACGAAATAGCAAGAGGAAGTGGTTTCTAAAACTGTGTATCTGAGAGGAGAGCAGTGACTCCTCTGACTCTCTACCGTAAAACTCACCTGAATCATACTGTGTACATACTACCCTAGAATAATATCCAGGTAAATCATAAAGTCTATCAAAAATAAAGAAAAAAGATACGTCCACTTTTACCTTGGTTTATTTTCACAGAAGATAAATAAATCTAAAATAATAAACAACTATGTTAAGAAAATATAGATAGGCCCAGTCTGTGGCAGATTATGTGTTTGCAGGCTTTCAGCTGTTGCATGTGATAAAGAAGTTCTGAATTTGGTTAGTGAAGTGCAGGCTGTACCATCTTGTCAGCTTTGATAAATGATGATTGATGATGGCGGTGACGGGAGGCAAAGTCAGCGTTTTCCTCTGTCAGCTGTTTGGTTTTCAGGCCGACCCCTGATAGAGAGGGTGTGACCACCATCTCCTCGTAAAGAGGTCCTTCAGTCCTGCAAGATGAGTTCACAGCACACAAATAATCATCAACAGACATTTATTTAAGAGAAAAAAGCATTCTAGTTTTAAATGGAAAAACAGACCATAGAACTATACCTGCAAATGCTTCTCAGTGTTGATTTGAGCCATGTGAAAAAACTGAATCGAGCTGCAATACCTGGAATTAAATTAACTTCATCAACTGTTGCATGAGGAGATTTGCCAAATGGAATATTTCATGTCACATAAAGTCTCCAAAAGCACAAAGATCTCTTCAACCACCTGTGACACAAGTGTTGAACACTTGCAGGGCTCATGTTCACAAATGTTTTGAGTCAGACAGTTAAGGCATGTGGCAATGAGGTCAGCAAAACACAACAGCTGCCAGCCTGGAATTCAAATGACCACAAGTGAAACTCTCACTAGTGTGCACAAACCAAGTCCCCTCACGGCTTAACGCAGGGTGACCAAATCTACGCACACAAATACAAATTGTAGATGCTTTTATTGCATGAAACAGGGAATTCACACTCATTGGAAAGATCATGAATGTGTCCTAATTACACATTACACATTAAAAAAAGCTTGAGTCTTGAGAGAAAGTGTATCCGTTCACAGCTCAGATACCAGAAAGTGACTTATTTCTGATGTAAGTCATACTGGATATTGTTCGACCACAGCAAAATCATATCTATGACCTTTATGAATTACATCCCATGTATTTCAGATTTTCATTTGACTGATACATGCAGCGAATTCCTGATTTCAGCTCAGAACTTGAAATATCTAAATGCTCCCTTGGTCTAAGGAAACTTTTGGTAAAATGTATTCATTTATCAGCCTAAATGACATACAACCTCTTGACATATTAAAATCTAAATAGGAAAAGCAACTTAATATTAAAATGACAGATGAAATGTGGCAGTTAGCTGTAGATGGGATTTATACATCCTCAATCTGTCAGTTCAAAGTGATGGATCAGCCTGCAATATGATTTTCACTTTTATTTTGAGTATGGTTCTGAATCCAGAACTCCATGTGATAATATTTTTGATTTACATTGATCATTTTTATGTTATTTTGTTCTCTTCTCTGTGTTGTTGGAGTGTTCCCTTTGTTTTTTGAGCAGTGTGTCAGTCTATTTATTGAATTATTGATTCAGTCATTCACCAAAATCCATTTAAATTAAAAAATGCTGCTTCTTTTGCCTTATGTTGATATGACAATAAAATGTGATTAATTGTTATTAAATACAAAGCCTCCATTCAATGATCTTAAGCTTTTAATCAAGTTCAACCACTATCATTTTTTTCATTTATTTACATTATTGCCGCAATTTGTCAACTTGGAAAATGGAATCTAGTGCGTATGGCGACTGGAACGATTTTAAATTATGTATTGATGCTGACAATGTGCTGTCCCATCTTTTATAGGGTGTTTCTTCACCCTTAGTGAACAATATCATACAGCCTAGTTGTAACTTAAAATAGAAGTCACCTGTAGGTAGTCCAGGGTTTGTTTTCCCGATGTAAAGGTAGAGCAGCAACGCGATGACTATGTTTGCTAAGGCGTAGACCCACTGGATTACAAACATGATCAGTATGGAGGTTAATGCCTGACAGGAAAAAAAAAATCTGCATCATTCATCAATCCCTGTTAAGAAATGAAGGCAATAAAAAAAGAAGAGGTGATGTGATAACTTACCCCTACAAGAGCAACCCAGTGGTTGCAGAATTTAGCATAGAGTGAGTCCTGCATTGGTTTAATTTCAATGTATTGGTGCTCTGTTTTCCCATCTGCACCAAAAGAAAGGTCATGATTATTGAAAAAGAATCAATTTGATGTTTTATTCAGCTAATTTCGAAATGTTAGAAATGATCACCTGCACTGTGAATGGGGGAGTAAGTAGTGATATCCTGCCCCACATTCTGCATTTCTGTCTCCATGCCTCTGTCTGCCACCTCAGCTTCTTCTTGTGCAGAGGTTGAACTTATGGACTCTTCATTCTCATTAGAGAACACGTTGCTGTTGACGTCAAAGCCGAAGCTGTCTAAAAGCTTCTGCCTGGTTGTTACATAAGCCTTTCTCCCCTTGTCTGTACTGTTTCGCTTTTGCTGGGAGAGGCTCCTCTTAGCTCCGGCCTCGTTTGACAGCGGGGGAAATATCTGGTCCATGTCTTTGGTGAACTCTAACAGAGTTCCTTTGCCCTGCATGTTCCCACCTCCACTTCCATAGTTTGGAATCGTGTTTGCGTTCAGAGAGTTTGAGCTCTGCCTTGTGGACCTGGAGGAGCGTCTGTGCTTAGATAGAGGAGTCTCCCTCTGGTCTTTCGTCTGCAGCTGGAAGGTCATGGCGACACTGAAGTAGGAGTAGTCGATGAAGCTGTAGGTGAGCATGAAGTTGATGCTCACGATGGGGGCCAGCACGTTGACGCCGCCGATGAAGATGAAGGCCATGGTCAGCAGGCTGGTGAGGCAGATAGCTGCTACTGGAGTCTTGTTTGGGCCTTTCTGTGAGAGAGGGTCAGAAACATGGGTTACACGAGGCATAACATAACAGTCTAATGCAGGGGCGCCATTTTTTTTCAGAGAGGGCTACATTTGATTTCGTAAAAATGACCATGGACCAACTGTTACACAACCCTATTTCCACTGAAGCTGGGATGTTGTGTAAAACATAAATGAAAACAGAATATAATGATTTTACATCCTTTTTAACTTATATTAAATACACTACAAAGACAAGACATTTATTGTACAAACATTCACTCATTTTTATTTTGATACCTTCTAACACCATCCTTAAAGCTGGGACAGGGTCATGTTTCCAACTGTGTTACATCACCTTTGCTTTGAACAACACTCAATAAAAGTTTGTGAACTGAGGACACTACTATTTGAAGCTTTTGAGCTAGAATTCTGTCTCATTCTTGCTTGATGGAAAACTTGAGTGGGAACTTGATGGTCTCTGTTGTTGTATTTTGTGTTTCATAATGTGCCACAAATTTTCACTGGTCTAGTAGCTGCACTCTTTTACTACAAAGCCGCACTGTTGTAACAGGTGCAGAATGTGTCTTGGTTTCATTGTCTTGCTGAAATAATCAGGGACGACCCTGAAAGAGACACTGCTTGGATGGCAGCAGATGTTGCTCCAAAACCTGTTTGTACCTTTCAGTTTTAATGCTGCCTTCACAGATACCGTGACAGTTACCCATGATGCCTTGAGCACTAACACTCCCCCAGACCACCACAGATGCTGGCTTTTGAATTTTGTGCTAAGAACAATCTGGATTGTCCTTTTCCTCTTTGGCCCGGAAGACGGCGGCAATGTTTCCATCTGTTGTTGATATCTGGCTTTGTCTTTGCATGGAAGAGTTTAAACCGTCACTACAGATGTAGTGATGAACTGTGCTAATTGACCCAACTTTCCCAGTCTTTTGTTGTCACAGCTTTTCAGGAACCTGTTGCAGGTATCAAATTCAAAATGAGTGAATATTTGCAAAAAAACAACAACAAAGTTTACTAGTTTGAACAGTAAATATCTTGTCTTGTATTTAAGTGAATAAAAGTTAAACAGGATTTGCAAATCACTGTATTCTGTTTTGACTTAGATTTTACTCACAGTCCCAACTTCATTGGAAATGGGGTTGTAGTTTCATTTGTGTAATCCAATTGTAAAATCTGTCTGTTCAAGATTTCCCCCCAAAAATGGCCAAAAGCCTGTCCCTCAAATGTCTCTTGAACCACATGTTACATGTTGTGCAAACATCAGCAAACCCTGCTTCTTCTCCAGGAAAATGCTCCCCGTTAGGAGGCAAAGTGGAGTACATGTGTCAGTTTTGTTATTTTTTTACTAGAGGATCAGGATCTGGATTTTATCAGGTTTGTTTTAGAGACTATTTTGACCCTCAAACAACATTTGTAGCCCCAAAAATTTCAAAAATGTAATCAAGTCTTGTTCCCTCTGAATAATTATCAAAACCAAATACATTTTTGTCAACATGTCTTAAAGAGTTGTTGAGTTTCTGCAGAATGCACAGCGCTCTAAGCTTTGTATAAGTAGCCTATGCACAGTCTGAATGCTTGGTGAGATGTTGCTAAAACGACGTTGGGTATATAAAAACTTGAAGGGAAATATAAATGTACACATAATTCATACATGATTATTTTAGTGCCATAATTGTTATGCAGTAAGATGAAAGTTGGGGCTGTATATAAATCATCCACAGGCCAAAGCTGGCCCCCAGGCCTGACTTTGGACATGCCTGGTCCAATGTTTCTGTTGGAAACAAATGACCCCAGGAGTCACAATATGAGGGACTGAACTGGCTTCAGTGATGGTGATGACGGTGAATGAAAGTGACCTCCTTCTTGCTAAATTAATATGTTCATCCAAAAAATACCAGTGAAAGGTGAAAAAGAAACATTCTTTTAATGAATGTTTTGAGATCCAGGTGTCACAGTAATGTCAAGCTTTAAAAACATGATGTTAGAGTTTGAAGGAGGTCAATAAAAGCTGCTGCCACCAGTCATCTTTTCATAAATTCAAGCTAGACTAAAAACTAGCCCCTCAATTCCATACACTTCTTCATAAAGTGTTCTCACAAAATCTCCACATAACTTCAGCTGCTCAGGAGCTCTTTCAGTATTTTGTCAACAAAATCTCAGCTGATTCAAAACATATGAGAAGCCAAAGATAAAAGGTGCGATACTTTAAGTTCAAACACCATGTGTAACAAGGGACCAAACTCTCCCAACTACAGCCCTTTCCTTAGAACAGATCCACTGTTTGAACACATGCTTCATTAAGCAGCTTGCTCTCACTTCCTAGGTCCTATCACACAGCTTAAAGAGCGCTGATGTGTGCCTGGCGGGCCTCCAGAGCGCACAGCGGAGCTGCACCCTGCCTGTCGCCCTTCCTGCATTTGTTCTGAAGCTTTGATTTGGGCCAAGATGTCTAGAGCCTCATTCCAGCCTGCTGAGAGAGGTCAGACGCTGCTGCCATCCAGGGTAGTCTGAGGAAAAGTGGGGCGGGCCGGGGTCAGGGCGCCGTGTGTGTGTACGTGCGAGTGGAGCAGCAGCAGTGAGGAGAAGTCGTTATGCTGTGAGGCAGTTAATCCACTCACTTCTATGGAGTGGAAGCTGCACTCTATTGTTAAGAGGGCCTGTCACTGTTTCCTGTCAAGTCCACTGTAAACGTCTCATAGCACAGATAAAGCTCTAACTGTGTATTAGCTTCGTTACTCTTGGTATGCAGAAAATGGATGACTGCAGATTGATAAAAAGGGACAGGTTGATCCAACAATGGTTCAGTGGGGAAAGTACAGGAGCAGTCAAATATTTGTCACCAAGGTGCGTTCAAATACCGATACCTGGATTGGTTTACTCTGAAATGACTGCAAATGCACAGCTGTAATGCTAACATAGCTGTCTATCATAACCCAATAACCCAACCCCAGTAAGGGTTAGGAGCAACGATTAAAACAATCATTTGAAAACCTTTTAATGTCAATGTGTCGATTTGTGACCTCTATTTTTAAATGGCACCTTAATGTCTACACTGTCTGTTTTTATTTCGGGAAGTTTTGCAATATCTGGCCTCCACAAATACAGAACTGATTTCTCTCTTGCTCTTTTCGTTTATGGGTTCTTGTTCAACTTAACACAAAGTTTTGTATTATATTTTATATTTTGTATTCTCAATGCACAATTTCACAACCCATGCACGGTTATGTATATTTTTATATATTTTTAATTCTTCTTTTTTTTTTTTGTTCATTGATATATGGGCGTTGGGAGGGTTTTTAGATGCAGGTAATTTTTAATTTTGTAATAATGGTGCATTCTATGTCTTGTATATCTTTGTAACCTGCCAATGGATACTGTGAATTTCCCTCAGGATCAATTATGTATCTATCTATGTATCTATCTATCTAGTATACACATGAGCAATTTAAAGATGATCTGAAAAAAAACCCTGTAGGATAAGTTTGTTAAAATGAGTATCCTAAAAATAGTCAAAATACGACATTTAGGTGTAATTTTCAAACTTCCTGTTCTGAATTCAGCATGTTTGTAATTTTTTGTAGGCTTAGGCATGAAAGTTATGCACAAAAAAATTCAGACTTGTAGGTCAAAGTAGCTGATGGTGCTGCATTTTTTACCCAATGCTTAACGCTCACTTGCATGCAATCATTTTTTAGCACCAGAATCATACATTTTTTGCATTCCATTGGGTGGTCGGATATTGTTTGATTGCATTTTTTTCAAGTTGAAGACATGCAATTTGGGTTTAAAGGCACAAAAAGAAACAATAATAATCCTTAAGGTTTCAAGAGGGCCTATGCCAACCCTGTGGTTGTTGCTCGGGCCCTACTAAGTAAACTACATTCACATCATGTAGACTTTTTTTTCCTTTTGTATCCCTGCCTTCATGCCTTTTTTCACCCACCCCTCCTCGAAGAAAAGCCAGAGCAGGGATGACTCTCTCCTGGGCGATGCACTGGAGGATCCTGGGTGCTCCGTACAAGCCACCCATGCAGGAAGCCAGGGAGGAGATGTAGAGGCCCAGCAGAAAGAGGAAACCCACCAAGGAGACCTGGAGGAAGAAGGAAAACAAACAGTGGGTGGAAGGGGATGGGGTGGGGTGGCCAGCTCACAACAGCTACACCCAGTTCAGTTCCGCTGCAGCCAGCCCCTTATGAAAACAATGAGAACAGACCACTGATGAAGGAGTCCGGGATTTGGAGACAAGTCTTTGATTAGCAGACTTAAAGCTAATGATATAAAAGGAGAAGGGCTGTTAGGAGTTTGTGTTAAGTATATCAATTACAGTTGGCAAAAAGGTTTAATGGGCTTCTGTGAAACCAACACACTTAATCCCACAATCAATTACTTGAACTCTATCGGGGCTTTATCGAGCTCCCAATGATTTTTCTTTTAATGTTACTGTATTGGTGTAGAAATCTAACCTGAGTTTGCTGCACAGACTTAACTCATCAGACCTCTTCTGCCTAACCTCATCTTTAAGATTCCAATTTGATAACTACTGCATGGGTGATTATCTTTCAGCTCGCAACAAGTTATTTAGATGCAATGAGGAACTTTTTAAACAATTATTATAGAACCATGGAGAAAGATGCATCGCATGGTCGTGGAAAAGATATTGGTCTGTTTAAGAACGGTCAAATCATTGACATGTATCAAGCAGAGAAAACATCTAAGGAGATTGAAGAAACTACTGAAATTGGGTAATAAACTGTCCAAAACATTATTAAAAACTGGAAGGATGGTGGGGGACTATCGTCTTGGGTGCGTGAGTGTAAGAAGAGAGACAGGTGAAGTGATGCACCCATCATGCCTAGTGCCTACTGTACAAGCCTGTGGGGGGTTGCTGCAGTTGCTCAGGTCTTGGTTCAGCAACTTTATGTGCCCAAAGAATGAGGTCAGCTGACTACCTGCATATGCTGAATGACCACGTTATAACATCAATGGATTTTTTTTCTTCCCTCATGGCACGGACTCAAATCATGAAAGAGTGGTTCAGGGAGCATTAGACATCATTTTCACACATGGATTGGCCCCCCACAGAGTCCAGACCTTAACTCCATTGAGAATCTTTGGGATGTTCTGAAGAAGACTTTGTGCAGTGGTCAGACTCTCCCATCACTAATAGAAGATCTTGGTGAAAAATTAATGCAACACTGGATCGAAATAAACCTTGTGATATTGCAGAAGCTTATAGAAACAATGCCGAAGTGAATGTGTGCTGTAGTTAAAGCTAAGGGCGGTCCAATGAAATTTCAGAGTGTGAGCTTCTTTTTTTGTGGTGACTAGTGCATTTGTGTTGGCAGATTAACAAAACAAATAAATCATAATATTCTGCCACTTATTACTGTTTACAGTTAAAATGCACTTGCTAAGTGTTGTATAGAATATCACACTTGAGGTTGTGCTGTTATGCTGTATATCAGCACTCCCTCCTGGATAATATTAATTGAATAAATCTATTTGTAATTTCCAAATACTACTACAAATATGATAAGCATCGCAGAACTGTTACAGTCTTGGACACAGCTGCCCCATATCTTCAGCTCTAAAAGTAGATCGTCATTATTTCCATTCAGAAAAACAGAAACCATTCCAAGGATCAGGGGTAAACCTGAAGTAACCACACCACAACTACAAAGTGAGCCACTATGGGTAATCCCCTCTCTCTCCTCAGCTCCTTTGTCTAACTGAGTGAGATGGAAACAGAAAGAGGAGTTTACCTTTTCTGCTATCAAGAAGTCGTAGCGCAGAGCTTCTCTGGTGCATATGGCCCCCAGGAGGAAGACAAAGACCAGATACAGGAACCACCTGAGGGTCACCAAGAGTACACAGAGAACAATTATGAAGTGAAGTTTTAGCACTATTAAGAGGAGAATACTTTGAGAGCGGCTGCAGGAGTGAGTGTCAGAGAGTCAGGCTGGAAGTGTGGGTGTGTTTGTTCTGTGGTGAAGGTGGAAAAAGATGCCCTTTAAAGAGGGAGCTGTTCTGATCTGAACACACCACAAAGCCACAGTGAAGGACCAGGAGAGTCCCTGAAGTGGTGATTCAGAGCTGTACAGAGTTCAGGGGGTTTAATGTGGAAACTTGTAGCTTGATGTTCATGAAAGCTGGATTTTTTTTTTTGATGCAGAGAATTGTCAAACGATGCCGATTTTTTAATGTTTGATGGAGTCTTAGCTAACTCTGGTCTTGTTGTAGCACAAAAGAATAGAAAATCAAGATTAGGTCATGTTTTCACTGGAGTCTGCATCTGTGGAGTAGTATGTGTATGTGTGTGCGTGTATGTGTGTGAAGGTGTTTTCATACGAGGTGAAGACAGCTGCCAGTGTTCCCACGGGTATGTTGTGCTCAGGCCTCTGAAGGTCTGGGCTCATGTTGAAGCCTGCCATAACCCCTATACACACACACACACACACACACACACACACACACACGCACACACACGCACACACACACACACACACACACCACCAGCCAAAACAGAGACAAACCACTAAAATGTACACATCAAACTCTGCACCACAATGTGTATTTTTATACTGCCAGGAACAAAAACTGGGTTCGATTGTTTGGATAACATATTCTTCAGTACATACTATGGATGATAAAGAGCTGCAGTGAGATTAGAGAGATGATAGGTGCTAAACTCACCTGTAGCAGCAGGAAAGAAGACTCCAAAGACAGTGAAGAAGTTTTCTCCTGGGCTGTAATCTGGCATTGTGTTACTGCTGAGCAGGCCGGATGAATAACCAATGAAACCGTGTTCTGAGAAAACAAACACAACCAACAAGAGGTCATATGTGAACTTCATATCAGGAGAACTGAAATGACCCTGGAGAGTTCTGTCATGGAGTTTGATCTCAATGAAGATGTATATATTTATTAAACAGACAAGTAAAACTGCAAAAACTAAAATCTACCAAAAGTGTTTAAGTGTTATCAGTTGAAAAATGGTCTTATTTGACTTAATACATACTACCACACTGACCTGAAAAGTCCAGGAGAATTATTTTACTGCTTTAAAGGCAAAGATAAAACCCAAATTGCCAGTAAGGAGAAGAAAATTCTTTCAATGATACATATTTCACAAAACTTTTTTCTTTTTTTTTGTCGTTAATAAGGTTAGCAGATTTTTTTAAGCATTCAGGTGCATGTTTTTCTTTGATAAAAAAAATTGGAAATGACATTTTTTTCTAAATTGGTCACTCAAGTCGTATAAGACTATTTATGAAATAATAAAAAACAGATGAACACTTAGATTTCATTTGTTTTTTTGCAGCATGGATACTATTCCTTAGATTTTGCATTCATTTGCTTTTTTGTTTACATTCTAACTGAAGGTACAATGATCATATTTTATAAACCCCCCCAAAAAGAGGACCCCCTACCCGGCCTCTAGAGATCCTGCAAAAATACCAAAAGATACTCAAAGATAACAAAGTAGCTTCATAACCCATACATTTATCTAAATAAGTCCTTTTTTGTTTGAGGTGAAAATTTTCCTCAACATAAATAACCTAAAGACCTCCATCTCTGTTGGATAAAAAAAATAAAAATGACAAACTGGCTTTTGTGTTGTTGAGATATTTTTTTGCATCTATCAAAATTTTACCATGAAAAAAAAAAAATCAAAATTTTAGGTTTTTATCTGAAAGTTTTTGACTTTTCACTTAAATTTTTCACTGAATATCGGCCAAGAAAAATCTCAACAAAGCCAAGTTCTCATTTTACTTTTTGAAACCATCAGAGATTGGCTTTCCATAATAGTGCCTCACCACATGCTTCAATAAGAAGAAAAAAATACACATTTTTCTTATGCAAAAATATTGACAATAGCAAAAAGGTAATATCATGGGTTTTTGTCAAGCCATAATACATGCTAATGTTCATTTCTAACAATGTATTAGTTTGAAAACACATAGGATGGGGGACCTGGAAATAATCGCTCAAAAAGTTTGCAATTGCAATATGGGCAAAAGTAATCGTAATTTGATTATTTTTGTAAATCTTTCAGCCCTGGTTATGAACCACAGTAATAAAGACCTGTTTGGAGATGTTGAAACTCATTTCTGTCTTCTATTAAAGTTGGATAAAGGACAACATTGTGTCCTTTTTCAATCACTAAACAATGACACCATATCTCTCATGACCAATAGAAGCTGTTTTCCCTCCAACTCAAACAAAAGATGCAGATTGCTTTAAACACAGTCAGCATTACAAAAACCAGAGTAGCTCTGATGACGTCATCTTTTATCTAAATAACCAGCAGAACAAAACAGTCTGAGTCAGAACAGGTCAGTTCAGTCTGGGTCAGTGTGGAGAGAATCCGTCCTGCATTGGCGGGCTCCATTTAAACCACATGGTCAGGAGGACCCGCCCATGTTACAGCACCGGACATTTCCCCCCTCGGTTATCTTGCGATGGGAAAGAATGTGTTCTTTCAGATTAATGACATGTTTATCCAAAAGGAAGTCACCACCCTTTTCAGAAGCTCTGCAGCTTCCAAGTTTAAAAGAAAGAATGAGAGCGAGCGAGAGAGGGAGACAGAGAGTGAGTGGAAGGAGAGGGAGCGAGAATGCAGAGAAGTTTGTTCTTTTGTTTTGAGTGAAAAACCAAAACGATGAGGGCTGGATCACCACATATTTCACATGCACATGATGATTTTATGAATTAGAAAGTCCTTTAAAACCAACATGACATTGAACTGGAGCCCAAACTCTGGTCCACTCAGTGACCTGCAGAGACGCCCTCTGTCCAAACAATTGGACTCTAACAAATCCAGGCCAGTCAGTGTCTGTGTCTGTGTCTTCTCCCTGGGCTCCCCACCCATGTTACAACATTTCACTCCAACTATCCCTCTCTTGAGTGTCAGTGGAGGGCGTTCACATGTTTGTAAAGCCAAACCGTTTCTATGAGCACAAATTCAACAGACTCAGAGTTTCTGAAATGAAGAATTGTGGATGGAAATTGCAAACAAATGTATCTGTACAATTGAACTTTTTTGCAAGTCCCAACTCTAATCTTCAGCTCTCAGGAAATGGGCTGTCAGTCTTTTGTTGAATAAATTGTATTATCTATTGAATTTATTATATAAACAATGCATGTGTTTGAAAAAATCCATGGTCCTTCATCCATCGGCAGAGATCAGTGGGTTATCAGCCAATACAAATTGATTAAATGCAGAACATAGGCACCATGACCCCAGTGCAAAGAAGACACGCTCAGTGCAACGTGAACAGAGGTTGTTTCCTCAACTGGGAAATTGGTCAAATTGTCCCTGGTTGTTGGTATTGTTTTGACTGACTCAAAGAGAGTATTAAGTAATCAAGTATTTTTATTATTTTGCACAGAAAATGATATAAAACAAATGTGATAGGCATATGTACCATATCTATGCTAATTCCACTACAGAAGAAAGTTGAAGATCTCTGCAATTTGGTGAAAAAAAAAAAACATCAGTACCAGTTTTTGGCTAAATGAGTTATAAGATATCAGCATGTCGGATATTGGCCAAAAATGCATCCCTATAAAATGATACAATAATTACGAATGTTACCTGTCTCAATTTTAAAATAAGGAACATTTATTGAACTATATCTAATACTGAAACAAAATGGAAAATAGAGAGAGAATATGTTGTAAACAACTTTATCAAACATACTTTGTTTTGAAGTTGCTTCACTCTGCAGTCTGCAAGTAGGGGAGGAGCAAGGCATGGTCTGCACAAGGACTCTAGTTTGGCAAGAGATTTTCACTTTTAAAAGCTAGACTGAATATGCAGTGCAGATATCTGTGATTCAGTTTCACCCAGTCAAGAAGAACATTTCAGATATCTGCAAATACATTCTGCAGATCAACAAGTGTCATTTCAGATATCTATGACATCATTTTGACCAGATGAAATTACGTCACTTTTTGCCATTCATGTGTATGGGGTTTCTCATTCAAGAGATCTACTACATCATTTTGGATATACAAAATGTGAATTATGGATATCTGAAAATGGATTGTAGATATCTGTAATTCACATTTAAGATACCTCCAAATACATTTTGACTGGGCAGAATTAGAATTACAGATATTTTTTTAAATTCACCTCAATTCAAGATCTCTACAATTCCTTTTTTGGACGTCCAAAACGTGAATAACAGATATCTACAATGCATTTGCAGATATCCATAAGTGACATATATATATAGATACCTGAAATGATGTAATAGATATCTTGAATGGCAAAAAGTGATGTCAGTTTCCCTGGTCAAAGTGACACTGTAAATATCTGAATTGACAATTAAGGATAGGCAGAATGTATTTGCAGGTATTTGCAGATATCTGCATCACACGTTCAGTCTAGCTTTTAAATGTTAAAATCGCTTGCCATACTGCAGTGTCTCCAAGTAACACAGAGCTGTCTGTAAATGCCTGTCTGTAAATCATGACAGGGAAAAATATATCTGCAAACCCACCCGTTTATTGGCCTATACTGACACAAGTGAATATCAGTATGTATATCAGTCTATCCTTCATCTATATTGTCCAAGAAACACTTGTTTGTACACATGAGCTTTTTACATAAGTCAGAATTTGTCTGCCACAGCTGAAAAGTGCAGTCAAATGACACCAGGCCTCTCCCTCCATCTGGCTCTGACTCTCCCACATCAACAGTTAGAAAGTGCTGTGCAGTGGGAACAGAGCAGGGTGTGATGTTAAAGAGGCAGGGCAGGTCCCACTGGGAAGACTGGGAACTATATATTCCAGCATGGATCAGAGGGAGAGAGCATGAGGCGGTCTCTGGAGGAGCAGCAGGCCTAAGATCTCAGTTTCCGGCCTTCTCTCTTTGTCATTTACCAAAAATGTGGGTGAGTCTGGTTAACACCCTAAACCCCAGACCCAGCAAACACATTATGACTTCCTGTTCTGTTGGGAATAGGCTGCAGCCAAAGGGATTGGGTAATGCGTGTCAGATTGTATAATCTGTGCACCGCAAATAGAAGGTTTTCACTTTGAATTGTTGGTCTGCAGAAGAAATACAACTCAGCTGACTCGAAAAAAAAAGAATCTATTTCACCCTCAGCGCCCACTGGGAGTGTTTTTCCTGCTATTGGTGGTCATAAAGCACAAAGCACATGTCAAAGGCGTCTAATATACAGCACACTTGCTGTTTTTCCAAATCGAACAACACCTGTCACAGAGCTGCAGGAAAGACTTGTCATAGTCAATCATTTTAACGGATCCTTGAGGCCGAGCTCGCAGAAAAGCAGGTCAGAGCATTTTTACACAAGTGCACAGATGACAGCTCATAAACGCCATTACTGTGATGTGATAACGTCATAAAAAAAGAGAAAATGACCATCAACACCCCCTAATCATATTTCAGACTAAAAACAATAGACACAGATTTCATGCTTATAGAGACTCATTTCAGTCAGTTGAAAAATAATGGATAACTGGCTTCATCCAGATTGTTTTTTGCCCATTTAAGTCAAATTTTGATATAAAAGTCATATTAGTGAGATAAAAAGTCAATAATTGAACTTCTCATCCCAAAATTCTCGCTTTCAATCACAAATGTTTGACCTTGTTTCTCATACTTTTGACTCAAACATCTCATAATTTTGATTTTCAAATCTCCAAGTTCAACTTTTTGCCTCATAGTTTTGTCTTTGTATCTGAAATTTTGACTTTTATTGGCAAATTTTTGATTTAAATCTCAAAGTTTTAACTTTGAATCTCATCATCTTGACTTTCGATGTTAAATTAAGATCTTTTTATCTCACAAATTTGCCATTCTATCCCATAATTTTCACAGTTTACCTGATACGTCAACCTTATTATCTCAAAACTTAAAATTTTCCTTCTGATAACCTTGACTTTACCTGGACTTTTTGACTTTCAATCTCAAAAAGTTGACTTTTTTATTACATATTTCATGTTTTTACATAAAATATTGACTTGCAACTGCGAAATGTTGACTTGCTAACTGAAATTATGACTTTTATCTCACATTTTAAACTTTCTAATCACATAATTTTGACTTTTTATATTAATAATAGACTTTTTAATGTAAAACTTTGACTTTTAAACTAAGACTTCAACATTTGTCCCAAAATTTCAACTTTGTATCACTTAATTTTGAGTTCATATGTTATATTTTGACTTTTTGTCTCATAAATTTGACCTTTTTTCCCCTAGTTTTGACTTAGTTATTGCATAATTCAGACTTTTTATCTCAAATTTTGCCTTTTTATCTCAAAAATTTGTTTTTTTTTTTGTCTACTTCCCTTGACATTTTTATCAGAAAATTTCAACTTTTTGATTCACAATTTTTGCCTTAATATGGGCATTAAAAAAAGATCTCAACAAAGCCAATATTTTTCTCTCTCTTTTTTTTTTTTTTATCTTACTCGCGGAACTCTGCTGCCACATGCGCCTGGTATTACTTCCATCAGGTTTTGACTAGGTAGAATTTTACTGCATGTCATCATGCTTGAAAGTAGCTGAATTCAGCTCTTTTATTTTGCTTATTTCAGTACACAGTCATCTAACCAATCATCAAGCTCTGAACTTAACTCTCATAGCAGGGATATTGAAATTCAACCACACTAACACTCACTGCTAAACCAATTACATCACATTTACACCTTGGCTGTGGAAATGATGCAATGTGTGGTCTGAGAGCAAACCGCAGAAAATAACCTTCGCCAAATGATGTGTAATCAAACCGTGACCACGTGACTAAGGTGGCGACTACTTTTCCTCCAGGATGTACGAGAGCGTTGAGTCTGTGCAGGCTCATCTGGGCTGTTTCAGCCAGTAGAGGACCTGCTGGTTTTGTGCCAAGCATGAGGTCACACACTCACACAGCAGCTTTTAATTGGAAAAACCTGGAGATATTATGACTGCTTCTCCCATAATCCTTTAGGAGTGCAAACTGGTCTGACTACTGTACTATAAAAAGGTCCAAGATTAGAGGTTGTTTTTGTTTCTGTTGGACTTGGATTCAACTGGATATATAAGGCTTCATCTTCAAAACTTGAACTCGGCCAACTTTTCGACAAGTCAGCTGAGTCCA
Source organism: Thalassoma bifasciatum (assembly GCA_008086565.1). Lineage (NCBI taxonomy): Eukaryota > Metazoa > Chordata > Actinopteri > Labriformes > Labridae > Thalassoma > Thalassoma bifasciatum. Next base: position 145,617 of record RPOG01001137.1, read on the forward strand.
GCATGTGCAGAGGAATATTTTCATGTATCCTATGAGTAAAATGAGTCTTCCAGTTTCCAGGATAAACGTGGGTAAATACTTATGTGCCTTCAAAGCCTGATTTGAGCAGACTCCTCTCTTCCCCCTGGACAGGAAGTCGATAATCAGTGAGAACAGGAAATGTTGGGAAGGACTTCCTGAAGGCCGGCAAAGAATACAATCTACTCTACTCAAAAGAGCAACACTTCTTCATGAAGAGATTAAAAAAAAATCAAAGACACGTTCCCTATACATTTACCACCAACCTTAGTTTTGGCTTCAATCATCAGGGGAATAAAGGAGAGATTAACAGAGATTTGTGGGAAAGAAAACACATGAGGTCAAAAAAACAAAACCAAAAACAAACAAACCCTCATATGACTATAAACGTGCAAGATCATATGTAAGTTTGTATTCAAAATCCTATGAAGCACTTCATCGTCTTAGAGCAGTACAGTAGGCTCACATTAAGTATCTGTGATGTTATAGTGACACCTTGTGGCTACTTCATGTAACACACAGGTAAAAATAATACAAACAAAATTCTGCAAAGATTCCAGAGTATTTGGGAGTACTTTTAGAGCTTTAAAGACTCTGCTTTAACCCTTTAACTCCCAAGTCTAACACAGTCCACCTGTACTTTTTTTTTTTTTTTCCGTTTGTCCAGTCTTAAAAGATTTAAAGGTCATGCCTGGAAAGCTCATCTTCTCTTCTTTCAGGAAAGACTTTTTTTCACTAGCCCACATGGTTTAAGATTCTCAGTCATGAGAACAGCTTGCACCAGTCGTTATCTGTGATTCTGACTTTGTTGAATGTGGGCTCCTTTGTGGTTTTTTAATACCCCTGATATCACAGTAAAGCTTGTCTTGTCTTCCAAGGGGAACAGTTTGAATTTTCTCACAAGACCAAATGGTTGAGGAGTCACAGTAATTTGAAAAACACTTGGGAAATGGAAACACTGGGGCCTCAGTAGGTTTAAAAGGGTCAAGACTTCAAACAGATCTAAATATTTTCATGGTTTGTGTCTTTATTTTTCTCATTCCTCTTTTTTAATTTGCTGTTTTGCTGTCTGGATCCTGTGGCAGTTCATTTCTACCAGTTATAACAATAAAAATTAAAGACTGATATGAGTGATTGAAATTTTTTTCTACCCATAATGCATCAAAGTTAAAAATAAAAGGCAAGTTTATGTAATAAAATCTCAAAGTTTTGAATTTTTTATCTCAAATTTCTAATTTTGATCTCAAAATGTCTTTTTTTAATATCAAACTTTTGACTTCTTATCCCCAAATTTGAGCTCTTTATCTCAGAATTTTGACTTTCTTCTCATTATTTCAGCTTTGTTATGTCAAAATTTTGAATTTAGCGAAAAATGTTGACTTCATCTCTTATAATTTAGGCATCTTATTTCAAAATCTCAACTTTCTTTCCCAGTATTTCAACTTCATTATCACAGTATTTCAACTTCATTATCACATAATTTTGACTTTATCTCAAATATTTGCTTTTGGTCTCATAATTTTGACTTTTCATCTCAAACTTTTGACTCTTTATATCAATTTTTTTTCTCAACAATTACAATGTCTTATCTCAAGATTTCAACTCTTTATCTCAAATTGTGACTTTTTTTCTCATTATCTTATCTTTTTTTATCTTATTATTTAACTTTATCTCATAATTTTGACTTTATTCCAAAATTTTGTTTTTTCTTTCATCACAAAAATTTTGACTACTTATTTTATTTATTAACTCTATCTTGAAATTTGACTTTATTATCTTAAAATTTCAGTCTCAGGTCGTTATTTTGACATTTTAACCTCATAATTTTAACTTTTTATCTCAAAATTTTGACATCATAATGGCAAGAAAAAATGTCACCAAAGGCAAGTTGTTATTTTTATTTTTTCTAACTGGCAGAAACAGACTTCCATAGAATCTATATACACGTTAGAATTTAAAGTCCATATTCATTGTGCTTAAATGGACCTGAGATTCATTTCTCTCTTCATTTAAGTAATAAACAAGTGGGACCAATAACACTAAAGATCAAAGAACTTCTGCAATGCAAAGAGGAATTTCACTAATTGGTTCCACCTGTGTTTGTTTGACTTAAAGCATGTTTTTAAGGTCATGTACTGCTTCAATATGCCCTTGCTTCACTTTCCTCAACTCCCACATCACCCCAGATATTCTTATATACTGTACATTTGTGTTCCAATCCTACCTGGGTCCAGGTGGGTGAAGGTGCCAACAACAAAGTCCAGAGTGGAGACAGCGAGAACAGCCAGGAGCAGCAGCTGCAGTCGAACGATCCATTTGACACCAGCCAAGTTGATCCCGAGCAGAGCCAGCAGCACAGCTATGGACATGCCCTGCACGGCCCACTGGCTCTGGAGGTGCAGGAGCTGTGCCACAGACTCAGAGAAACCTGTGATGTACATGGCTCCAGCTACGCACTGAGTGGAAGGAAGGGTTGGGGAAAAAAAGGGAATTTAGAGTCTAGTCTTTCTCAGGTGTATTACAAGCTTCACACATGTTGATACCCACCTGTCCAAACACATAAAGCAGGCCCACTGTGCCCCCGATCCTGCCCCCCAGGACTGTAGAGATCATGGAGTAGATTCCTCCACTTCCAACCCCACAGTGGTCACCCACTCCAATCCCTGACATCACTGTAACTAAAGCAACCAGCACCACCAAGGAGACCAGGAACATCCCAAGAGGTACACCTGTGTTCCCCTAGAAGATGAGAAACATTTCTTTGGAGTAAATCTGCTTTTACACTTCAGTCTGTTTCCATATCTGCAGGATCGAACAAGGATCCTGAGCTTATTCAAAACGCCTATAAAGTCTTAGTCAACATACATTCTTTACTTTTACATCTTACATCATAAAAGACTGATGGGAAATCCTGTCTCCAACAAGGCAAACTATGTCAAGACAAACCTACGCAAACATGGCAATCAAGATGATAGCGTCTTTGTAGCTGTGTCATGTTGTGACACGTGTCATAGTCGAGTGTTTGAGATCTACTGACAGAGTGACGTGTAATTAATGATCGTAGCTGCAACAAACAAAGTAAGCAAACGCTGACAGCTGATAACTGTGACAACAGAGGTGAGCAAACAGACATCACCAGATGTGAGACGAGATATTCGGGTGTAACAGTCAAAACAAACAAATGAAACAGTCCTTTGGCAGTCATATGATACATTGAATGATATCTTTGTACTCATATGGAAATAAGACAAGATCTTTATTTTACATCACAGCAACAAAATTACAGATTATGTTGGTCAGATTGTCAAAATCTACAGATATTTAAAATAATACTCGGTGCTTGCCAGTCTTATTTGGGCCGTAACCCTATTTTCATATAATTTTCTGACGACCCCAAAGACTTTTTTTTCTAGGGTTAACATCTCAGCAATAATATGTGGCTTCATTGCCGTAACATTGACATAGCCAACCTCTAGGATGCTTTCACTGCCCGCTCACTGACTGTTATAACCAGTGGCCTGCACAGACATTCTGAAGGGCAGAGGTAAAAGAAAAAAAAAAGGCAAATACAGCACACACTTTGGCTCCCAAGAAGTGAGTTCATCATCTCTTAACCAACCAAAGGGGCAGATTTATGTGGTTTGCCAACCAGGAAAATACTTCCGCATTTGTTTTGGCTCCAAAGAAGACAATTAAGCACATGGTTTTTTTTTATCAAATGCCCTTCCTGCCCCCCCTCTGTGCACACCCCTGGTTTCAAATGTGATTTTTTTTTTTATGTTATCAAAGGGAAAATAGTACAATTCTTTTGATGTTTGAGGTAAAAAAAATTTGAGTTTTCTTTCTTGAAAATTATTAAGATAGATATGATAGAGGTGGGCAGATTGATCTGAAATATCTGAATATCATTATATTAATACCAAAGTTAGAATAATTATTGATCAATACTTGCCTGATGAGATTGATGCTTAAATGATCAGTAAATATTGTTATATTTCTGTAATAGTTACTCTACCCATATGTGCAAGCTGTTTGATCAAGATGATACATTTAAAGCAGGAATATATTAACTGTTGACAACCATGAATATTTAAATTTCCTGTTTTGAAACAAAGCAGAAAAAATTAGAGCAAAGGATTACTTTCTGACTAAAAATGATATATTTTTTTTACTTTCATTCATGAACAGGGACATTTTTTGTGGTTGTGTGATATTCTTGATTCATTTTGACAAGCTGCTTTTTATGTAAAAAGTATTGATATCAGTTTTTATTGTATATCAGGAATACTGGCCCTATATTTACTTGGTATCAGATCGATATCAAATTTTGCAGTATTGCACACCACTATCATAAGACGCTGTTGTAGTGTTTAGTTTTCTTTTGGAACTGACTTCATGAGGCCACAGGCGCGAAAAAAATCTCTCCGTTTGTTTTCTGTTGTTTACGCAGGTTGAAGTGAAGGAACTCATGTAGCGGAACTCAAGCAGCATCAACATTTTACACACTTGTAGATACAGAGACGCTGAAGTAAACTGGTCATTTACTAACCACAAGGTATCCAGTACGCAGGAACAGAACCACACCGAAGATGTTGATCATGCAGGTGGTGAAAACTCCATCCCAGGTACCAAAGAGCACGGGCTCCCACACAAAGAGATTGATCCTCCACCATGGTTGGCTGGACTGCTGGAGGCCCTGACCAAAGAGAAAGTGACTGAAATGGAACAGCAGCCAAAAAGCCTGCTGGACATTTCTGCCTGGGCACTAGAGATGGTGGATATAAAAGTGGATATAAAAGGCTCTGATGCTTTAGAATATTAAAAATGGAATAAAAATAAAATGGATGTTGGGAAACAGTTGAACGGATTTAACTTTTTCTTTCAACCTCTGATACATCAAGATCTGTCAGACTGATATATACAAAAAGTATGGTAAAGGCTTAAAAATCATTCAAATTAACCCTCATATTCGCTTCAGATTTACTCTGCAACGACTGTTCCGATTGCTTTTAAGGAACAAGGTGTACATTTTTTTCCTTTTTTTGGGGGTTTTTCCTTTTAAAAGATGTTTCAAACACATTTGCATGCATTTAACAATTTCTCTTTTGTAATAAATGATATGATAGACCATATTTACATAAAAGTATACCTCTTTTTTGAGTAGAAAAAAAGCAGGAATTTTTATTTTTCTATTATCAGAGGTACATATGTTGATGAAATTTACAGATAAAGTGTAGGAAGGCATATTGCTTTGAAATCATTTCCATTTTTATTTACTGGCAGCAAGATGCCATTTTTTAAAATTGAACACATCATTTAACTTTAATAGTCAGAACTAATTCTACGAGCAAATAGCATAGTGTCAAGGTGACCAGCTGTTCTCTTTTTACTGGACATGTCCTCCTTTTTGCTGGTGAAATTCCACAAAATTTCAAAAAAGTCAAATCTTCAAACAAAAAGTCTAAATTTTAGATTACAAGTCAAAATTATGAGGAAAAAAAGCCCAGAATCGTTATTATAAAAGGCAACAATTTTAAATTAAAAGTCGAACGTATGAGATAAAATGTCAACATTTTCAGATAAAGGTCAAAATCTTTGATAAAATAAATCAGAAATTTTAGATGGAAAGAATATTTTGAGATAAAAAGTCAAAATTGTGTCAAAATTTTGAAATCTGAAGCCAAAATTGTGAGATAATAAAAACAAAATGTTGAGATAGAAAGCCAAAATTATTAGGAAAAAAGCCAAATGTTTTAGATGAGGTCAAAATTCCCACATTTTAGCTTAATAATTTAACTTATTTTCTTAGATTATTGACTTTTTCTTGGTAAAAAAAAATCTTGACCAAGACTTTTAAAAAATATATATATATTCAACTCATGTAAATGAGCATCTATAAATAATTTACACTATAGAATATTTTTCCTCTTCACCGAAAATGTTTTTTTTTAAATAAATATATGAATTATGAAGCTACTATATATCTCTTTCAGAACATGGTGACACTATATAGTATGGAACCAACTATGTTATGTTCAAGCAATTCTATGAAAGAGAGCCAAAGTTGTGACAAAATAATTTAGCCTACTTACTACTGTCAAAGGGTTAAAAGATTTGTCTTTGAAAAAACTATCCTGCACCTCTTGGTTATAATATCACATTACAAATTCAGCATATCTACTTAGTAGCTATAGTTTTCCCCAAAACTTCATCACTGAGAATCAGATGTGTCAGGAAAGCCCTGATCATCATCATCATCATCATCATCTTCATCATCATCATCATCATCATCATCTTCATCATCATCATCATCTTCATCCTCCTCCTCCTCCTCCTCATCATCATCATCACCATCCTCATCATCATCATCATCATCTTCATCATCATCATCATCTTCATCCTCCTCCTCATCATCATCATCATCTTCATCATCATCATCATCATCATCATCATCTTACCTGAGCATCTTCATCATCATCATCATCATCATCATCATCTTACCTGAGCATCTTCATGAAACAGATCATGGATATGAGAGCTGCTCTCTGTCTCCATGACTCCTCCGTTTAACAGTTTTGTTCCATCTCCTTTCTGTTCACAGGTCTGAGCCACTCTCCAGCCTCTTCCCTCTGTTTCCACTCCAACCATCAGGAGGACTCCGCTGTGTTGAGCTTCCAGTGAGGGAGGGGGGGTCTTTGTTTACTCTTTGTTGACTGAAGCTTGAGTGTAAAACGAGAACATGAAAGAGTTCAGCGTTTGATGAGTGAGCTCACTTCACACCGCAGATGTTGACTTGGCTGCAGAAGTTGTCAGAGTTTGATTAACAGCCGACACTGGTTCAGCCTACCCGGGTCAAAAAGCAACAGGTGGAGCACGAGGACACCCGGATGTAACCAGGTGTGATCAGTCGGTGCCAATCACAAGCCGAGTGCAAACCAGGTAGATCTTTGACTGAGTTACAGAAGCAAACACAATTCATTTTGGGTTTCATATCCCGACAGGTGAACAGCAACGATAGTTTGATCAGTTTTGTGGGTCTAATTTATGTTTTTGGGAAACCATTTAACACTTTTCAACCAAATAAATCTATGCTCCAATGACGTTCCCGATGGAGGGGAGAGTGGGGTGAGATGGCCCACCCCCTGTGTCCAAGTAATTGTGCATATTTTTTGTCACATGACCATAAATTCTCAAAAACCCTCCATTTTGCTGTCCCTGTGATTGAAAGAAGCACATTTATTCACAAAAATAAATGAAAATAGAAAATAGAATGAATACATAAATAAAAGTATTTTTTCTTTTTTCTTTTTTCTTTTTATTTTTTACATTTCAACGATAATGACTGTTACTTGGAAGCAAATGTATCCATTACGGCCACGGTTAAAAAAGAAAGGTAAAATTACAAAATCAATATCATATGTTTACGAGGATGAAGTTGTAAACTAACAAGAATAATGTCATAAATGTATGCAAATAATCTCATGTGCATGCCTCAACCGTGCAGGCTGCCTGTCGTTGCTCCTATTTGCTTTCCAACTTTTTGTAAGTTTACAACTTTATTCTCATACATTTACTCTTTTACTCTCATAAGTTCAAAAGACCAAACTTGAAAAGTTACATATATATTTTTATTTTTTTTGCATGGCCCATATCCTACATTGTACTTTCCCTTGCCTGGGGGATAGCAGTCATAAAAAATGGGTCGATTTACCCCAGATTTACCCCACTCTCCCCTATAAAAACCAAACTGACCAAACTGCACTGCCTTTTTTGCAAGTGAGGTAGGACCAAATAATAGATTCAAGCAAATTACAATTTGTATTTAGTGAACATTTCTTTCTGCACCAATAAAGCTTTGTATGATATAGCGTAGTGATACTAAAGTAGGTCTATCACAGCGGTCCTTAGTGACCGAACAGAAAAACGATTTGTCAATCTCAAATGCACAATTATATTGGTTTGAATTACAAACTAAAGAAAATGTGTAAAAAGTTCATTAGCAATACAGCCTTTATAGTTAATTCTCAACCTAAAATGCATCTTACAGAGCAAACATGGCTGTTGTTGTTAATGTTAGACTTCAAGTTCCAGTTAGATTTCAAGGGTGGGTTCTACTTTGAGAAAAAAAGAACCCACCCTCATCAAATCATCATCAAATATGTTAATATATTGAAAAGGTACCAATTAATGTGCTTTTTGATCCATTTTGAGTAGTGACAATATGTTGCTGACAAAACGTGTCCAAGTCACAGAGTTTTAAATAGTATTTAGTAGTAGTAGTCGTGTATCCTACCTTTAACAGAGTCCCATACTATTCCATTGTGAAAGACAAAAGAACAAATAAGGCCTCATAATCACTTATGAGTCAACATGTCGAGGACTTTCAGCCACTGCTGCAGTCAAACATGGATTAAAGAAAGCGTCAGCAGCCAGCAGGTAATATTGTTGTCACTGGTTACCTTTCAGGGTGTGTGACTGCCTCTGTACATGATCCTCTGTTAGTTTTGGCACTGCCTGCAATGGGAAAGGTTGACCAATGATTAATTCTGAGAAATGCAGCTACCACTCACAGTTCTTATCTTTTGATTCAAGGAATTTGCTCCTGAAAACATATGGGAATAGAGATGGTTGTGGCTATAAGAAGGNATAAAAGTATTTTTTCTTTTTTCTTTTTTCTTTTTATTTTTTACATTTCAACGATAATGACTGTTACTTGGAAGCAAATGTATCCATTACAGCCACGGTTAAAAAAGAAAGGTAAAATTACAAAATCAATATCATATGTTTACGAGGATGAAGTTGTAAACTAACAAGAATAATGTCATAAATGTATGCAAAAAATCTCATGTGCATGCCTCAACCGTGCAGGCTGCCTGTCATTGCTCCTATTTGCTTTCCAACTTTTTGTAAGTTTACAACTTTATTCTCATACATTTACTCTTTTACTCTCATAAGTTCAAAAGACCAAACTTGAAAAGTTACATATATATATATTTTTTTGCATGGCTCATATCCTACATTGCACTTTCCCTTGCCCGGGGGATAGCAGTCATAAAAAATGGGTCGATTTACCCCACTCTCCCCTATAAAAACCAAACTGACCAAACTGCACTGCCTTTTTTGCAAGCAAGGTAGGACCAAATAATAGATTCAAGCAAATTACAATTTGTATTTAGTGAACATTTCTTTCTGCACCAATAAAGCTTTGTATGATATAGTGTAGTGATACTGAAGTAGGTCTATCAGAGCGGTCCTTAGTGACTGAACAGAAAAACGATTTGTCAATCTCAAATGCACAATTACATTGGTTTGAATTACAAACTAAAGAAAATGTGTAAAAAGTTCATTAGCAATACAGCCTTTATAGTTAATTCTCAACCTAAAATGCATCTTACAGGGCAAACATGGCTGTTGTTGTTAATGTTAGACCTCAAGTTCCAGTTAGATTTCAAGGGTTGGTTCTACTTTGAGAAAAAAAGAACATCATCAAATATGTTAATATATTGAAAAGGTACCAATTAATGTGCTTTTTGATCCATTTTGAGTAGTGACAATATGTTGCTGACAAAACGTGTCCAAGTCACAGAGTTTTAAATAGTATTTAGTAGTAGTACTCGTGTATCCTACCTTTAACAGAGTCCCATACTATTCCATTGTGAAAGACAAAAGAACAAATAAGGCCTCATAATCACTTATGAGTCAACATGTCGAGGACTTTCAGCCACTGCTGCAGTCAAACATGGATTAAAGAAAGCGTCAGCAGCCAGCAGGTAATATTGTTGTCACTGGTTACCTTTCAGGGTGTGTGACTGCCTCTGTACATGATCCTCTGTTAGTTTTGGCACTGCCTGCAATGGGAAAGGTTGACCAATGATTAATTCTGAGAAATGCAGCTACCACTCACAGTTCTTATCTTTTGATTCAAGGAATTTGCTCCTGAAAACATATGGGAATAGAGATGGTTGTGGCTATAAGAAGGCTTTTGAAACCAAACAGTGTAGTGTGTTAAAAGGTCACATCGTACACGTGACTACACCAAAGGACAGAGGCTTCAAACAGAGACTAATCCGAAGAGTCTATTTGTCAACTTGATCACCTACATAAGAAAAAGACAAAAGGTTAGAGTCAAGTTGACATCATTTAGAGACGCATTTCAAATCAGATACTGTGAATTATTTTATTTATAAGGACATGACACACAACAATCAAAACAACAATTTAATCAGATTGTTTACAAATCATAATATATAGCAAAAAATCTAATCAAATAGGTTACTTGACTGAAATTAATCAGCTACAATTAAAGCTGCACATACTCTTAAAACACTCGACCCAACAAGTTAGAGACCATGCAAATAAACCTTACTGTCTAACTTAAGATCGAGCTTCTGGTGAAGCAGGAAGTTCAGACTTAAGAAGAGGATTCCCCTCTGCATTTGAAAGATCTTGACACAAACGACTTGTGTAAATGAGGGTAGTAATAGTGACTGTATACGATATATACTGTACATTTCAGTGCCTTAAATGACATGTTTCAAAAATAGTTCTTATCAAAAAATTCATAATTCAGATTTTTTTTCTTTTTTTACACAAAAACAAATATTTTTTTTCTAGCTTATACAAGGACACTTATGGCCAGGTTACTGACAACAGTTAATTCAAGAGAAGAAATGGTCCTGTTCAAGTTATTCATGAATCCATGAACAGTTTTGCATTTAATTCGTTTAATTTGAACGTACATGAACCAGAGGCAGAAAATGACTCTTCTACTGTGTGCTTTTGATCATTGCTTAGAAAAGGAAATGAGTGAAATATTACAAGCATTTCAAAAAAACAAAATCAAAACAAAAAAATCCAAGCTGACCACTTCAGTTCAGGAGAATTACCACAAAGCAAAATCTGTATTTTTCTAAGTTTAGGGGCTTTTCATTTCTTACAGTTGTACACAGTAAATCTCATTATAATGCACAATCAACTGCATTACCTTACATAAACAAATCAACTCACTTTAACCAGTCATCAATAATACTGTGAAAGAAATGTCAAATGTTTGGATAACAGTAGTGGGATATATACAAACCTCAGAAAGCCACATCTGATTTCATTGATGGATGTATTAATGCTGGAAAACTAATTATAGAGTAATTGTGCCTTTAACTGACAAAAAGTGTCTCTAGCACAAGACTCATCTCTCTATAGACACAAAGATCTAACAGTACGTCTCAGAAACATAAAAATGTACAATGTATTTACAGCTGAATAACTTTTACTTGATCTCATTGGGAATGATCTTTGAGTGAAGTAATGTGTGTGTCCCTGATTGTCAGTAGAATTGTAACAAGAGGGATCTGAACATCAAAATCCAAATCAAATGGCCCATATCAAAACAGTGTTCAATACATAGCACCTAAGACATCACACAAACGTATACACGAAGAAAATAATCATCAATGGGATGGAGAAACTCCACTACATTGCTTTTTTTTCAGGCTTGGACAGATGTGGCTTACGACGGGGAACTTTTCATCAACATGAACGGGAATTTCTTTTCTCTCTGCAGCTAAATTAACGAAATACCTTTTTCCTTTAACGGATAAAAGTTTGAATAACACATGGAGTCATTTCTGAAAATCTAAAAATAATCAAATATGATACTTCCAGTTCTTTCTGTGTTACAGAAAAAAGAGTTTGATAGCTTATATGTTTGTTGTTATTGTGCAAGTGGAATAAGTAGCCTCAGAGCATTGATGAAGACAGAAAAGGGAATGAGTGTTTGGAGTAAAAGAAAAACAAACAAGAAGAGAAAGGCACAGATGCAAAAAAAGAAAAAAAAGAAGAAGAACCTTCGTTTTCACTTATCCTTGAACTCTGAATTGCAACCATTTAAAAAACTGCAGCAAAAGCTACAGAACAAGCGACGAACTTAACTGCTGCTTCAAATCAAACACAAGGGCTCATCTCAGGAAACAAACTCCATTTCAAAATAAAACGGATTCCTCCACTGGGAGTACACACTACATTCTTTGTAGTGAAAAAATGTGCAAATTGTGCAAAAATTAAGCACAATCCTCTTAAGAAATTTCACTACAGCTCTTTCCTTTACTTCAGAAGTAAAGTAAGGATTACTCTGCAAACATTACATGTGTGCAGCCAAAGTGGTTTCCTTTTTTTTAAAGTAAAGTAGGGGGAGGACATATTTATATAAGAAAAAAAGTGCTGATGTACTCATTCAGGGGCAATAATTAACATGAAAATAAATGCTTGATAAATTTAGTACAACAGAGGATAAGGGCCGATTGAATAGTTGAATAACTTCAACATTCATCTCATAAATTAACAAGAATAAAGTCTTAAATTAAGAAAAATAAAGTCATCAATTTACAAGAATAAAGTTGTACATTTGTGAGAATAAAGTTGTAGATGTACAAAAAAAAATAAAATGGTGAACTCATGAGAATAAAGTCATAAATTCAGGAGAAAAAAACTTGTCAATTTAAGAGAATATAATTGGAAATTTGCTATCAGTCTTTAATTTACAAGAATAAAGTCTTAAATTTACAACATTGATTTCACATATTTACAAGAATAAAGTCGTAGATTTTAGGAGAATTAAGTCGTAAATTTATGAGACTGAAGACACGTACGTGAATAAGTCTTTGATACCCCACTGTATTCTTGAAAACTTTCAACTCTATTCTCATAAATGTATGACTTTATTCTAAATATTTAACAATTTTTTTCTTGTAAATTTGTGACTTCATCCTTGTAAATGTATGAGATTAGATTCCAAAATGTACTTTTATATTCAATGTGGCCCTAATCCTCCGTCTTAATTCAGGGCCAGGGATCTTTAGGTTTTTTTTTTTTTTGGTACAATCTATGAGCAGGAACATTAATGACACAGCTCATGAGGAGAAACTTGTTTAAGGTGCCAAAAGTGACATAAAGTGAAGAATCCATGACGATCCAATCATCTGGTTTTGCAGAGGCCGTAGGGGAATATAATATTCTAGCCAGATTAAGAGCGAGAGGAGGTAGTTAGAGGGAGAGGCGTTCAAAGACAGGGCTTATACTTCCGTGGAGGGGAAGTGATTCAACAAGCAGCAAGAGTGACGTGATCATTTTTCATGCGAGGTGAACTGATTATCAAATGGACTCGATGGCGTTCACACGACCAAATCTTCTCCTTGATTTCTCGCCTTACAGTATGGTCACATAATCTCTCTATGCACATTCTCAACCAGGACATTAACCCAAGCACATCTGCGCTCCAATCTGTAAGGGGAAGTGCAAAAAAAAAAATGTTATACATTTTCATTATTTCCATTTTGTGAAGTAGCACAAAAAAGAGAAAAAAAGCAAAGAAAAAAAGAAAAAGCGTAATAATATTACGTTATGAGAAAGAGTACATAATTGCAATGACGTGTATTTGGCAAAATAAAGGAGGCATGAGATAAAGTGCCACTGAAATTATTAACAGAAGTGATTTCCTCCTCTGCTGCGTTCAGCCGAAGGTTTCACTGGATGTAACATCAGGGGAGGAGTTCAGTTGAGACCTGGTCTCGTTGACTCGGACTAAAGGGAACTCTGAGAAGTCTGTGCTGTGACCTCGAAGACTTAATTGTCCGTTGGCAACGGTAAACTGAGAGGAGGAGCCAGATCTCGAGGTCTGGAAATGAGATTTGAAGTTCTGATCGAAGGAGCTTATCTGAAAAGTCTGCAGTATGCTTTGAGGAGAGTCTGTCTTTTTCGAGGGTGAGACCTGCTCCAGAAAGTCTTCGTCGGCTGGGGACACCGCGGGGGGAGGGGTGGTCTCGTCACCTGAAAATGAAAATGAGTGCTGGGAGTCCCCGACCAGTAATCCGAAGTGAGGTTTCTCTAAAGTGGACCTTAGCGGAGAGCTCATCCCTGATTTGAACCTGCTGGGGGAAGGAAACTGTTTCTCGGTGGAGAACAGAGGCTGTCCGGCTAAGGTGGGGTTCTCCGAGACCAGGCTGAGGCTCTGGCTGGTCAGGTAGCTGTCGTTCTGGCTCGTCCTCTCCAGAGCTTGTTGGAGAAACTTGGAGTATTCCTGCAGGAGGCTGACTTTCTCCGTCGCCGGCTGCGCCTGCGCGGTGGAAGGGCCCAGGCTCTCCCCGGGGCTGCTGTCGGAAACGTCCGAGGAGTTGATGGATATGCTTGACGTCACCTCGGTGTCGGCCACGCTGAAGGAGATGTCCGCCTGCCCGTTGGCTTTGTTGGAGTAATGTTCCAACAGCGTCTGAAGAACCTCGTCGGGGAGAACATTCTTGTCGTGTGTGGTTTTAATCTCCGTGTTGATGGGCTGTGGCTCCAGGATGGTGGCAGGAACTGTCTCATCGATAACCGTCGACACCACGGTTTGTGTAACAGGCGGCTGAGAGGAAATGCTGCTCGCGTTGAGGCCATAATCCCGACTGTTGTTCGCCATGGCAGCGTGAAGGTAGCGTTTCTTCTTGAGGAACTGCATGGCGTCGTCGTAGTTTGTGCTGCTGGCTGCTGGCTTGGTTGGTCCTTGAATAGCTTCCACTGACTCCAGCTCCGTGTTGTTTTCCACGTCTAAGAGGCCTTGCTTGTCCACGATCTCAAACGTGAACTGCGAGACCTTTGCGTTCTCCTCGAAGGAAGACAGAGTGGAGAGGCAGGGAGGAGTGGCCTCACTGGACTGTTTCAGACTCCTCTTTGTGACTTTCTTCAGGACGAGTTTAGGAGGAGTTGCATCCGCTGAGGACACTTCATCCTCTTGGTGTTGGCTGGTTGTGTCTTCAGGAAGCTCCACCGAGTAGTCTGCGATCACGTACTCGTGTTTGACTTTGGAGGACACAGCGTAGAGAGGTAGACCTTCGATTTTATTCTGTCTCTGCTCCTCCTTCTCTGTTTCTGCTACAGCGACAGCGTTCCCATCTGTCTGGGCAGTGGCTGGAGTGCCTGAGGTCTTGTCCGCACACTTTTGGCGCTTTTTCTTGGGCAGTGAACACTCTTTGGCGAGGAAGGGGAGGCCTAAAGAATCGGCTTCACGCAGAGGCCCAACTTTACCAGCTGCCTTGTTGGTCTTTCTCTCCCTGTTTTCATGACACATTCGTCTGTGCTTTAAAACCCGGTCTGTCCTGGAGAAGTACTGTGGAAAAGGAAAAAATCAGACAAAAAAAAAAATCAGCTCAAAAAGTACAACTGTAATTAAGTAGGGCTGCAACGATTTGTCAACATAATTGAGTTGGTCAATTTTAAAGTCTGCTCGTCATGTTATTGTTTGTATTGTTGTTGTCATAAGGTGAACTCAAATACCAGGGGGTAAATGCTCATCTGTAACTTCAGATTGATGCATGAGGAGCCGTGTTATTGAATACTTTGATGAAAAAAAAAAATCACTAAATCTATCCATGAAGAATATTCCAGAGGAAATGCCTCTGCAGAACAGACTGACAGCTCCTGGTGTTTAGCACCTAATAACATGATTTAGAGAAATAAAAGGTCACTCGCGTCTTCTCTTTTCTATCTGTAGACAGTTTTTCGGGGATTTGAGTCACAAACTAGTGTCAAACCTCCCGTAACTTTTTTAAAAGTGAGGAATAATCTGCACTCCCTGAATGCAGGTGCTCAGCTTGACAGACATAAAAAAAGTTCTTTGTGAAATAAGAGACCATTGTTCTTGATTTGGTCATTTATTTAGATTCAACACAGCTTGAAACCCTGTAAAACTGAAAATACAAAATAGAAAGATGATAAATTAGCATGAACAATCAAAGGGATGTACACAGCCTAACTTATTGAAAGAAGATAATTCCTAAATACCTTTGGAAAATCCCATTGACATGCCAACGCAACTAGCATCCTGACTATGATACTTTCTGCAAACTTATAATAACTTTCGTAGACACAAAAAACGTCCTCGAGAAATGATTAAAACCACAAGATTTCATGGGCTGTTTCTCTCTGCTTCTCTGCAGGAGTTTCTCACTGTTGACTGTATGGACACCTTAACTGGCGAAATAAAAACAAGGAAAACACATTCAACTGATGTTCGTCTCAGATAAGAGTAACTGTAATAGGGCTGAACGATATTGACAAAATTTCATATCTCTTATCTCGTATATTAACGCCAGATATCTAGATATCGATACAATACTTTATGATTGCGGGTTTAATGAAAACTAAGTATTTTTCAGAAAAATAAAAGCATCATGATATAAAAGTGGTTAATTGATTGGAGCTCACTGTCAGTCATCAACATGAACAGAAAGTCACCAATAATCATGCGACTGTCTGAGCTTTACATGCAAGGTGAGCTGGGAAAATCTACATCACTGATATCTTCGATATAATCAATATTGAGATATTAATATTTTGAATTTTCTTGATCCAACGGGATAACGATACATCTTTCAGCCCTAAACTGTAGGAAAATATTTAAACCTCCTAATATACAAATACTTTCTTACCAAAGTTATATATGAATAGTTCTCTCTGAAAATACTGTAAATATACTTTAACCAGAGGGAAACAATTAACGAATATATATGAACAGGAACTATGAGGTCTTAAATGGTTAATACGTCATAGTTTTTTATATTCAGTTACTGACCACTTTGTGTTTTAGACAACCAACAATAATTGATAGATTTATCATGTTGGTGTTAAATGTTCATCTACTGAACCACTACAAATGAATTTTGTTAGAACACTACTATTTTCAGTTATATTATGTAGTATGTAGTTTACTGAGTCATCTCTTTTATTATTTAACATAAAATGAGAAATGATGTAAATAAACATCACCATGGGATGAAACACACAGGTTGAATTTAACAGGTTTGGCTCTTTAGCCACTGAGGTAAAACAGAGTCCAAATGAGGTATGGACACAAAATAATTGTGATTAATCAACAAATCGAAAAAATAATTGATGAGACTATTGGGCAACAAAAATAATGGTTAATTACAGCCCTATCATTATGACTTCAAATCAATGCACTCAATTATGTGGAGACAAAAAGAGTTTACCTGGTGACAGTAGTCACATTGGTAAGGCTTCTCTCCACTATGAGTCCTCTTGTGTCTCTCCATGTGATACTTCTGGATGAACCTCATCCCACACTCATCACAGCGAAAAGGCTTTTCACCTAGAGTAAGACAAAAGGGATTAAAACTCAAACTGCTGTGTATTCAAACCCTTGTTTTTTTCTGGTTTTGTTTATTTCTCACTCACCTGTGTGGATTTTCTCGTGTCTCTGGAGAAGATATTTCTGAATAAAGCGCATATCACACTGGCTGCACTGAAAGGGCTTCTCTCCTACAGACGACAAAACGTTTTTATGACTGCCAGCATCTTGTTAATGTCCCACAATCAACATCAAATCACAAAGTACTGTATTGATACAGCATTATTTTGAAAGATGTCTGAGTTATTCGTACCAGTGTGAATGAAGACATGCCTCTGTAGATGGTAGTTGGTTCTGAATGCAGCATTACAATGAACACAGATGTGACACTTTGGGTTTTGTATCCCCAATGATCCGTCATCATTGATGCTAAGGATCTACAATATTAAAGAATAAATACATTTATTAGTGTTAGTTTGACTCTTTATTTTGTAAAAAGGGCACTCACACATGCACATCAGGTCTTTTGAGTATGTTCTTCAACCTGACTCGTACCTTTGCTGGTGAACGCTGCTTCCTCTTTTTCTTCTTAGGACACACCATCAGGTCCTTCCCTCCTTTTTTGTCCTTCTTGATCTGGTCCACTGATTCAGACAGCTTCAGCTCCTGCTTGATGCTCAGCTGGAAGACAAAGACCATAGATAGACAAGGTATTTTACAAATCAAATGACCTACTTTAAAGCTCAACCACACATCCAGATACTTATTCAGGTCATGCAGGTGCAAAAAAGCATAAACAGGATAAGAAAACTCTGATCAGGGACCCTTACAAGGAGGAACTGCTCCTTTCCCAATCAAAAAAGTTCAAGCAACATTCACATCTAGGGGCACCTGTAGACCTCACACGTGTCTTTTTAAACAATGTTGGTACAACACTTTCAGAAACAACCTAGTTGGTAAAGTATTTGTATGCCAAGCCAAACAAACAATGTCCATAACTATTTTTCCCTCTGCACCAAAAAAAATGAAACTTAAGCAAGTGTTTGTGTTTAACTTAGGAAAAATATTGTTTGACTTCATACAAGCCATATTCACCTGAAAAGTCTGGGAAAATGTCTTATTTCAAGAAAATAAAAGCCAAAACTGGCACCTTATGTGCTAAATGTACTTATTTATTTTGTTGTATTACGACATTATTCTTTTTAAAGAAACTTGGTACGAATTTTTATCTTTTTTTGCCCTAATGACCTGGATTTTTTTTTTTTACAGGAAATTGAGACTTTATTTTTGTCTTTTAATACTTTGAATTGAACTATTTGTCTTTGGGATGTAGCTCAAACTTAGTCTAATATTTTTCTCTCTATTTTTCACAAAAATGTAGACAAAGACATAAACATTTGTTTGGATTACAGTTTTTTGCGATGTGCAATCTGAAAATTCAGCATGTTGTTATAATTAGGAATCATCAGAACCTGTGCGTAACAGTAAGTTATCGATTATTAGTTGTGTGAGAAGTATTTATGGGTGTTTTGTGGGTTGACAGTCAAGTTGTGTGGCCTCTAAACTTGTCAAACAGCAACAGGTGTTGGAAAGTTTACCAGTAAATGGGAGTAGTAGTTCAAAACCAATGTAGGAAAGCTTTTTATTTAGTTGTAGTGTAATAAACTACAGTACTGTGGAGCTAGCAGAAAGGAAAACATTTAAAAAAATCCAGGACAATGTCTGTTACCCCACCAATATTATGTTTACTTTTAAAAATGACAGTAGTGCGGGAGGGTTTCCCCTTTCGATTAATATTAAGTTCAATTTGGTACATCTTTATTTATCATTTTAGGTCTGCTACCCTTCTATCTATGTGATTTTATCATGCAGGAAAATACCAGACAGTACTGTATGCTCTCTGTCCAAAACACTTGGACTGAAATTGGGGATATTGGGTACTCTGCACCCTCAGCCTGGAATCAGTCCCAGAATAACTTAAAGCTCAGGGAGCTTGTGTCCTGAAATGTTTTTGGAGCTAAAATGAAAGACATGGAAGCAGATTCTGTAGGTGTGTGTTTTAGCTTGGCTGTTTAAAAAATGTATTTCCTGGTTAGACTCATAGATTGTTTGATTTTGATCCATAATGTTGTGTTTCGTAAACTGTATCTTGTCTCTCTTTGTATTTGCGTCTGTAACTGTCTGTTTTGCTGCCGCCTGTCTTGACCAGGTCTCCCTTGAAAAGAGGTTAAACTAAAAAGAATATTTTTTAAAAAGTTTAAGATATAACATTACTATTAAATCTGGAAAGATAACGTGATATGCCACATTTGGAATGACAAGGAGGACATCATCAAGTGAGACTCCAAACACAATCTGCTGTCGGAACAATCACTTTTCCTCAACCAGCACGAACTCACTGGCATATGAAGCAAGCAGGGAAACTTATTGGTGAGTTTAAGGGGGAAGTGTACTCCCACCTCGCCTCCTCCCTCCTCTTCTCCACTCCCTCCATTCTTCGTCATCTCCTCCTGCATCATCAGCTGCTCGGGGGGGACCAGGTCGTGCGTAACCAGCGAGCTCTCGGTCAAGTCCTCGTCCTCGTCTTCGTCGTCCTCGTCCTCCGCGAGCAAGGGATGGTTGGCCAGTGATCGTTCCCCGAGAGTCATCACCACCAGTCCTCCGCTGACCAGTCCCACTCTGCCCCCTCCATCCATCCCTCCGCCACTGCACTTCAGCATCATGCCCTCCAACTTGTCCTCAGTGTTCATCTTACATAGAGTAGTTCTTGAGTCTGCAAACAGAGTGATGGACAATTTTGAGTCTGACTGAGTGTAAAAGTGCTAACAACAAAATTGTTCTTCTGCTATTTTCTATTTCATCACTCACAGTGGAAAGTGTTAAAAAGCCTACTTTGGCATAATGCTGTTATTCCCCTTTTCTGTCATCTACTCAGTAGTGGAAGTTATAAGTCTTAAAAATCACTTTATGCCAGAAAATAAACTGAGTTTTCTCATTTACTTCTTTTGTAGGCATAAACATTGAATAGAATTAATTTCTTTCTGTTTCATCAGTAGCCAAAAAAACACATCACAGGAGCTTTTACTTCCTCAGCATTCACAATACTTCAAAATCTAACACGCTTGCTTTTGTTTTCAAGATCTGACAGCTCAAAACCTTAGAAATACAAGGTGCACATATTCAAAATCAAGCATCAGGGGCCTGTAATACGAAGCTGGATTAACTGAGCAAAAGATTCACAGTTCTGATAATCAGTACTATGAAGCTGGATACCAACTCAGAAAGTGTATCCAGGGTTTTCCAGTCATGATAAGTGGGCACTCACGTAAAAAAGGGTGGATCACAGCGTTTGATCAATTGCAAACACCGCAAAACAGGCGAAATCCTGCAGAGCAGCCTACTTTACCATGAAGGAGCAGACAATTATTCTTCAAAAATACCAACTACCAACTACAATACTAAACAAATCATCCAGGACAAAAAGTAACACTGAAAACTGCAGACTGTTAATTCATAAATTCAAGAAATAAGACAACCTTTACACAAAAGGTCAGCACTCATATCACTCGATTTCATTTCATTACAGCACAGACATTTTGGGCAGAGCTCTTCCCCAGTTCTTTTTCTTTGGTTTGTGTTTTCCACAGAGATGTTTCAAAGCTCAGCTTCCTATGTGAGTGCTATTTGTGTTAGAATATTAGTTATTTACTGTGACGGCGTGACAAGTAGTTGTGAGTTTCATAAATTCATGTTTCTGCAGTTATACCATGTGTGAACATTATTATTAACCTCATTATTTTAGCTTCACAGACTGCAATGCATTACGTTTGCAAAACATGGCTCCTTCAGTTGACAATTGTAGCACAGTCCATTCATGAAAAATCACGCCCTTTGGTAAAAGATATCATCAGAACGTCAAATGGATTGCATCCATTCCGAAAAACTGTTTTTCTCCAAAGCGCTCCTTACTCCTTAGGTTGGTCATTTTCCAAGAGAGCTGATTGGTCAGGAGGTGGTGCTTTTACACTTGTTGATCTCTTATCCAGAACATAACCTGCTCTCGAGCCGATCAGCGCAAGTTTCCACAGTGATTTATCCAAGAAAGAAGTTAACCAGCGCCATAGGATAGAAATCGAGGATTAAACCTGAAGTTACCTCGATAAGAGAAAATCCAGGCTCATAGTACAGGCTAGGGATAAACCTATAATCACTATATTGGCATTTTGATGAATAGCTGAATATTTTTAATCAATTATCAGCAAATAAAAGGTTGTTTTAAAACAAGATTAGTTTCTTTCATGCAGTCGTGTCGCTCTATCTGCAGACACTACTCTATCTCCAGAGTAGCTGGAGGGCAGAATAAAAAGAGAAGATGAAGAAAAACACAGATCTCTCTTCTCATTGATAAACTTTATCAGCCCACATGGTGTTGTTATGGAGACTGCAGCGTGCCGTAAATCAATTTGGTCCTGCTTGACTTAATCAAGAAGCTAAGAAATATCATTCAGAAATCACCTATTTTGGTACCGAAAATAGCATTTTAAATTAAGGATTATGATCAGGCAGATGTAGAGCAATGAGACATTTGCAATATCACTGAGAAAGTCCTCACAGTCCTTTTAATAAACATGCTCAAGGGTATTCATACAAAGTCAAGTGTTTGGGATTTTCATTATTCAAAAACACCAGTATTTTTTTACCTCAACTGCAAATGAACATCCACCCAAAATATTGGTTCTTGCCCTCACTGACAACTATTTATCAGTATCAGCCCTGAAAAAAAACCAAAAAACATATTGGCCTATCTTTTCTTACAGGCCTATGGTTACCATTAAAATATTGATGCTAATTTTACTCTCAGCAGATTTCACCAAACTCCCATTCAGTCCCATATCTTCCCTCAACAACCTCTCAAGGCTTCTGTTTACTTTTGTTATTGAGTCAGCTACTGTGTGTGGTCTTACACTGCTAATATACCACTGTTTAAAGTGGTGGTGCACTATGTGAAGCAATAAATTATGTGTGCAAAATATTGATAAAATGCACATCTTAAAAGATACCTTGTCATCCTTACATTCTTGAAGTCATTTTGTATAAATAAATACACTTTACTAGGATGGTTGGCCTTTCTAAATACGAACATCTGTCAGTCTACGTGAGATACATCATTATATTTAATGAATATAAAATGTGTAGATGTATAAAGAGGTCACTGGAATGCATGTTCTCCGTATGTTTCAACAGAAGTGTTGCTTTTCTAGAAGTTCCCTTCAACAAACACTAATTAGCAATCACTCGCAGTCAAAACGAGAAGCTAACGTAGCACTTGTAGACCGTTTGGTAAAAGGTTTGACACGACTGCAAAACCACACATTACCCTGAAAGCAGTGAATTTTCATTTGTCACAGGTAAACACAAACAACCACTTGACCCAATATGTAAACACACTCACTGTGTCGTTGGGGTTAAGTGGATTAAGTCTTGTGCTAGCAGGCTAGTTAGCCGAGCCTGTCAAGCTAAACCCATCACGGTTCAGACAATAAAGAGGGGCCTTCAAAATAAAACATCACTTACTATTTCGCAGACTAAAATTGACATGGTTATCCCTATCTTTTATCAAAAGCTTCGAAGTAAAGCTCCTAAAACTAACATTTCTGACAAATAAATTCACAATTAACGATACAAGTGCATAAGCTATAGTTTTATTGTACGAGATATTTTACTTCAGCGGCTTCAACCGGAAGTAGCATTTGATTCGCAGCTAATTATAAAAAAACATTAACGGCCTGTCCAATGCTCAAATGCTAACATAGGTTTGTCTCAGTTGGTTAATACTCTGCTAAAACCCTGTCACTGTCATGTTAGACGAGTATCTACCCGTGCACCATTGAGCCATACATGAAACGACACACATTCGCCCATAAACTACTTTGTTTCGCACATTTCACCAAACTTGTCTTTAGCGCCTCCAGCTTCCTTCACAGGCCCCAGTGCTAATGCTAACGCTGCTAATGAAGCTGACGTTCGCTGACAATATACGTCCAAGTATCAAACAAGTTCATGCTTCAGCCATTCAAGATGCATTGTTTCTGCTTACCTGCTACGCGTCTTAAACCCGTATAGCTGTCATGATTGTTATGCAAGACTACAGTGTAATGATGGTGTGCGGAATAATCAAATACACCATCACATTTCATGCAGGCATGACATCCCCTGTTTGTCGCCATCCAGTGGTTCGTGTCTGTAAGTGTGAAACAGTGCGATGTTCCCGATCACCACTTCTGCTGATCATTTCCCCTTATGGTTCAGTTTGGCGACCTACTTTTGGACATGATCCGAAATGATCAAGACTTCAGAATAAAAAAATAAATAAATGGAACAAAAAGATACCAGAATGACAAATAAGACCAGACATTGTGTGTCTGTTCGACTTGTGGCCTAAAGAGTGTTTTAATATGATTGGTAGTCATCTGATAAGAACGGATATTAAGCACGACCCATCCGCGGGCTTGAGGCCACATGAATAATCAGTTTCACGCAGTCATGCAGATAAATCCTATAGTCTATGCTGTGTTCATGTGATGACTGTTAGTTGAAAAGGAGCTTCAGAAGAGTCTGAATCATGTTTTATAATAGAAATAATGAACAAAATAAACATACATCTCTGAAAACCTATTACAGTTGTGACTTTTCACGCATTAACTTGCATCCTGCGCCTGTATCAGCATGGAGGTCCATTAATGCCAGTTCAAAATGTAGAAAACTGGATTAATTGAGATTTTTTTTTGCCTAAACTGAGTCAGATTTTGAGGTAAAAGGTAAAATTAATGAGATAGGTCAAAATTTTGACCCCTTATCTCAAAATTTCGACTTTTTAATCTCAAAGTTTTAATTTTTCATATTTATATATATAATCTTGACTTTTTACCAAAATTTCAACTTTGTATCTGAAACCTCATCTTTTGATCCCAAAATTCTTCAAAAAAAGTTGACTTTTTCTGAAGTTCTTGACTTAACAATCTAAAAATTTTAGGTTTTATCTCAAAATTTCGACTTTTTATCTCAAAATTTGAACATTATCTCAAAGTCTTTTTTTTTTTCAAAAGTATATTTTCCTTTGTTTGAAATCATTATTTCCAAATTTTGACCTTTTATCATCACAAATTTTAACCTTTTGTCTCATTTTCCGCCTTTTCATCTCAAAAATATGCCAACTTCTCACAACTTTGACGTCATAATCTCAAAGTTTGGACTTTTTATCTTAGAATTCTAACTTTTCGTTTTAAATTCTGACTTTTTATCTTGAAATTTCGACTCATTAGTGGAAAATTTTACTTTTTATCTGAAATTTTGACTCATTATGGGCCAAAAAATATCCCAACAAAGCCAAGTTTTCATTTTTCATTTTAACTCGTGCAAATGGGCTTTCATAGCTTTGACCCCGATTGCTTGTTATTATTATTATTTTTTTATTTTTAACTCTCCCTCCATTATGTTCTCCATTCAAGGCAAGATTATTCTAAAAGTGCCTGTCAGCGCAACACTGCAGAACATCCCAAACCCGATATGTGACAAAACTCGAAATTATTGTAATAAATATCAGGATTCATTTGTTTATTTTCGATTGATCGCACTGAAAAAGGGAGTTGAGGGTCGTGATGATTGCCTGTCATGCCATCACACACAAACATATGTACTCACACACAACCCCACACGCAAACGCACACGCACCCCACCGTGTGGAATACTAATCAACCTGTTTGCCTATAAGTGCAGCAGCTCGGCGCGCAACTTAGGACTTCTCCCCTTTCTGTCTTCAAATGTGTCCACCGGATTTGATCTCAACCTCCACCTGCTGATTTTCATCGGCTCTTTTCACCGCTTTAGTTATCCTCCCCGTCTCCCGCTGTCTCTGTCTCTCCTCATGTGCGGCAGTGCAGCCGGAGAGAGTGGATCTGGGGACACTCAGCCCTCTTCCAGCAAGGGAAGCCCCCGACGCGTTGCGCGCTTAGATCGCCGGTAAAAATTCCAGTCGTGGAGCGCGTGTGCATGTGTGTCAGGCTCTAAATGTTTGTGTTCGTGCGCGTCAAAGCCCCAGGCTCCGTCCTCAACAGTTGCTACCGGAACGGCGGAGAGGAGCGGAGGAGAGCGAGGGAGACAGCAGACTGAGGACGGACGGACGCGGAGCCCCACGCCGCTCTGCCCGGCTCTGCTCCTGACATGCAGTCGCTCATCTCTCCGGTGACCAAGGCCATCCTCGTAGCGCTCTTCATCTTCGCCATACTCCTCATCCTCTATGTGATTCTTTGGTACATTTGCAGAGACGTGGACTGCGACCACGGCATTTGAGGATTCCGTTGAACGGGAATATCGGGGATTTCACAATGGGGGCGCAGGGAGAGGGAGCCCAGGGTCATCCCGTAAGTCTGCCCTCTCCTTTTTTTTTTCATCTGTCTTATTGTGAGTATGTGTTTCCAGGTTGTCTGTGTATGCATGCCTCTCTTTCTGTGCACACTCTTGTATTCCTGTCGTGCGTAATGTTTAATGCGCTCTGGTTAAAAGGTGATGACCGGAGTGCGTCTCCACTGGAGCCCCCCATTTCTTTTCTCTTCAAGTTGGCAGGGATCATCACATCAGTCAATACTGGCTCATTACAAACCTAGTGTTGCTCCCGCCTGTGAATCCTCAAAGGTGAAACAATGTCATAAGGAGGATGTCGAACAGGCGGGCGCGCGTGTGTGAAAAGCGAAGAGCTCCGGTGACATTGCGGTAAACGGCGTGGGTGTCCCTTAAGGTCAACATCAACAACAACAACAGTGTTTACACCAGGTTGCCAATATTGTTTTATCCGCCCCCTCAAACTCATCTTCTTCCTCTCCCCCTTTCATTCCTTATATCTGCAGCATTAGTTCGTGCTCAGTTCATCTTGGTCTCTGAGGATGCTCCCACACTGGCATTTTACATCCAACAAGATAACGGGATTATCTCTATTGGCTCCTGTGCGTTTTATTCCTAATCTGGCTTTTCCCATGTTTTGGACTCCTTATCAAGACTACCCCGCTAATGCCTTTACGCAGAGCATATTTATATTCCACTTAGACATCAATGAGCTTAACATGCTATGTCCAATCTGAGTTGGGGAGCCCGTTTTTTGATTTACTTAAACACACACACACACATATTTGAACAAACACACATCTATTGGCCAGGCTTAATGAAAGACTCCTCAATATTTCAGGCACGTTGGATCTACATGCATATGCTGTCACATGACCCACAAAGCCATTAAACATGTGAGATGTGATTGCCCCTTTTGAAAAAAAAAAGGGAAAAAAAATCTCCAAAGCATTTTGTAATCATCTCCTGACACCTTTAGTAATGAACTAGATCAGATTTAGCACATTATAGAATAGTTAACGTGAAGGGCAAACCAAGGGCATGATGCTTTTTAAGGTGTAACATTTAAGCATGAGCAGAGTGAGATGGGTATTTAAACCAAAACAAGCAATCTGGAGAAAAAAGTTCCCTGTTACAGTCTAAATTTTACACATCATCATTTATCAGGTTAGACACTTAATGGAAAAAATGCAAAGCATGAGTGAGTCTCTCATTAGATTTAGCTGATTTGTGATCCCTAAACACTCATCACCCACTGCAGCTTAGATTATCCTTTAAAAAAAAAAAAATGCCACGTCAACATTTTACCCGCCAACACCTCAGAGGATTTCAACAGGAAACTTCTACAACTCTCACCAAAAGTGCAGGTTAGAGCTTAAAATTTTAAAACCTTCTTATTCCAAGCCACGGGGCGCCTCACTCTAGTGCTTAAAAATCCATAAGCAGCCTAAATGCCGGATGCAGCCATGAGGAAGAAACCTTGCAGCCTTCTAAACTCTTCTGTGTACCTCTCCGCAAAGTAAGAGCTAGTTAACTGGGATGGCAGAGGCACAACAAAATCATTCCTGTCAGAGGCACAAACCGCCTTTGTCACCCCTCATCACAAACACAAACACACAAACTGAGAGTAAAGCGACAGCTCTGACTCTATCAGCCACTGTAATGACCTAGAGCGAGGGGAGAGCAACAAGGTATTTGACTCCTGCTTCTGCTGTTGGTGTCTGTCCGTTTAAACCCGTGCCCTGGTTTGTCTGTGTTTGGGCAACTTTGTGTGTCAAGGTGGAAAGGAAGGAGAGAGAGAGAGGAGGCTTTGTTTGAGACACTGTGTGTTTGTGCAGTTTGTTTAAGGAGAAAGACTGCTCGTGTGTTTGTGTGTTTATATGTGTGTGATTGTGAGCGTGGGAGGGGGTTAAACACTGACATGCTTCAGGATGACAGATGAAAAAAAAGTGGAGCAGGGTAGGCTCAGCGGGACTCAGCATAGGAGACAGGTGTGTGTGGATGTGTGTGTGAGTAAGGGAGAGTGAGTAGGAGTAGGTGTGTTTTCTTTTGCATACATTTTTAGAGAAGACCTTAACTCACATAAGTCGACAGAAAATGTTTTCCATTAAGGATAAAGCATTGGTTTCTTTTCTCTGTATGAGAGAGAGATGGAGGAAGAGAGTGTGACCTAAAAAGTGAAATCATTAGGAAAAAAAAAAGAAACATTCCTCATCACACTTACTTTAAGGACTGTACAAAATGGGAAAAAAAACATTTACTTTCTGGATTGTTGCCATCTTGCCAACTTGTAAATCAAAATCTGCCTGTGATTACTAATCTCTTGAACGCAACACTGGAAAAGCAGTTTTAGTGTGGGAGACAGACAGGCACTGACAGAGGAGCTTCTTTGAGAGTGCTTAAACCATAATATAGCTTGATAGCTTCAAGTTCAATTGAGATTGAAGTCATGAAATATTTAGACATTAAGGTAAATTATTGAGGCCCTCAGCTGTGGAGAGAGGATGTGTTAACCTGTTATGGCCTCTGAATGTTAATAAACTGAATAATAAAGCATGTGCAGGAGTGCTTGTGTTACATCTGCTATCAAGAGTCAAAAACTCAGCGGACTAAAAAAACCCAGATGCCCAAATTAATCCTCTCTTCTATACGTCTTGAAAGAGCAAGTTAAGTTTCCTCTCCTTCAAATTACCAATGTGACCATAAAGGTCAGGATTTTCTGTATGGGTTGCTGAGATGAGGCGTTTGAGGTCACGGCGCAGAAGCTGCATCATCAACTGATAGTGAAAGAAGCACATTTAATAATGCCAGTGTTTGGCACTCACTGAATAATTCATGTCCTTGTTTGTTTCCATTTTCAATATGTGTCCTTGAAGTGCTGAACTGCTTCGGAAACTATTTAGTATTCTGTTGATTAAATTAGCTTTACACAGCGAAGACCGCCATCATTTCCAGGCCTGAGAAAAATACTCAATTTAACTCGGATTAATTTAATGTATCAAAATCCCACACTTACCTAATGAAACGCATTTTTATTGAAAAGTAAATATAACCTGCAAGAGGTAGAATTTTGATGCTTTTCACTCGGTTTGTTTTCTGCATTAAAAGTAACAGTAAGAGGTCAAAGGCCAGTGTCAACAGCATAATGACAGCACTTGAGGCCTGTGAGTCAGTGTTTTCCTCAAGGACACTTCAGCAGGAGTCGATTGTTGGTAGTACAGGGAGTCAAACATAGCTTATTGCTGAGTAAAGGTTGGTCTCAGTGCTGTGTAACTTGTGCTATTTACACAGCGCAAAACACAAGTTGAACAATGTTGAAACAATGTTCTTAACCTCACACTGATGATCAAAAGCTGACACTGTTTGTGATGGTATTTGGCACCATTAGTAACCCTTCTGTTAGGTCTATCAACACAGCCTAAAAAAACAAGGATAGTGAAAATTATATTTGATTCATTTTGTGCTGCAGGAGAAAATTTTGAGGAAAAAAACAACAACACCACTGCTGCTCGCTCCTGCTTGTTCTGCATTTCAGAAAGAGAGTCTGGAGTCTGCACCAAGAAGTAACCCTGAACTTCAAATGTGAAGGCTAAAGAAGAGCTAAAACCTGCAGTTCTTTGGTGTTTTCTGCAGCCAGCCTCTAACAAAATCTCAGAGACAGATATTTACAGCACAAATAAAATTTTTTGCAGCCTTTTTTTCTAACAGCTCAGGTCTGAGTTGCTTATTTCTCTATCTGCACTCGATGTATGAGAGTGTTTTTTGTTTTTTGTTTTTTTTTTTGGTCAAAGACCCTTCTCTTTTCCCTAATCCAAACTCAAACAACACTATGTCGAGTTCAGCATTTCCCATAGGGCCCCTGTAGATGATGAGCTTCAAAACTCTGTATCAGAAACAAATGGATGACATCACAGACATTGAATTCATATATCGTATTGAGCTGACTACAAGATGATCCCAGATATAGGATGACCCTCTTTTTTCCAAGACGGATCAGAAAAAATGCTGTGTGATGACAAAATCTTGTTTTATCATGACGAATATTGTCCTTGGAAATTGTCATAAAACATTTTTAAATAAGATATAAAACAAAGCAGGCCCTTATTTGTAACATGATGCCATATTATAGCAGAGCCCATACTAAAATGAA
This sequence comes from Thalassoma bifasciatum, assembly GCA_008086565.1. Classification (NCBI taxonomy): domain Eukaryota; kingdom Metazoa; phylum Chordata; class Actinopteri; order Labriformes; family Labridae; genus Thalassoma; species Thalassoma bifasciatum. The sequence continues at coordinate 175,298 of RPOG01001137.1, forward strand.
GAAAAACTTATGAGAGAATAGGACAGACTTTCTTTTAAAATTTAATAGTGCACAATCAAATGCACCCAACATCGCAGTGGGAGTGGGAAATTAATCAGTGGGTTAATACCTCTCTCATAGATCAGGTCTATACCTTTTTTTAAAAATCAAATTTAACAGACAAAATAGCATCAGGTTTTTGTTTTTTTGTTTTTTACCTTATTTGCATGATAGGATGTCTTCTGTCTCTATATGGTCCCGTGTTCACAATTCTCTTCTGCTCTCTGAATCGTGCACAGCAGAGTTCCACCCCAATGCATACAGACAAGACATTTCTGAATAATGTCTCTTAGGGCCCCTGATACAACACGTGAGGGCACAAACATACACAGAGACAAGCGAACAGAGAGTCAGGTAAAAAAGGGAAACCAGCATGGAGAAGCGTAGGGGTATAAACTTATTTAGTGCTACCAGCCCCCTCCCCTCCCCTCTCTGCTGTTTTGTACGTTACCTGTCACTGTAGGGAGGTTTTGTGGAGTGACAAGTGAGAGAGAGAGAATGGGGTTGTTCAAAGCCTAGTCCCTGAAAATGAGACAACCCCACCTTTTCAAAAGGGAATTTCCCGGAGAACAACATCGTCTTATACTTAGAACAATATGGTAATACACAGTCAATGGTCTGCTTCCATCTAAACACCCACAGAGACTGAGGAAGTGTCCGAGGAGACAACTATACTTCACTCTAAGAGACTGTCAGTCAGGAAGAAAGTGCTACATGTAATCAGAAAAAGAATAAAGTGGCTACTGGGTTTGTACTTTGGTTAGATTTGAGGTCACCTTCTGATTTTTAGAAAAAAAAGAGCCCCCAAGTTACTGCAATCATCACTTTTTACATCAATCTGAACCTGAAAGCGGTACAGCCCCTAGAGTAAATCACTTTGGTTCATTCAGTTTTCTTTTATTGATTCAGAGCTCTGATAATCAGCAGTTTTACCCTGAGGTTATATTTTTCATTTTGGTTTGTTTTCTAATTTAAAGCATAATTACAAGTGCGTTTTTATTTCAGAAAAAAACTTGCAGAGGCCTCATCGCTAAGGAAAAAAAAAAGATCTATAATGATTGAAATGCTGATAGATGGCTTTTGATTTGCAGTGTAGATACACACATTGATAAATAGAAGTATAAGCAAATATATTTGATCATTTTCATTAGTTTTTTTTTGTCATCCGGCCTCGTTGGTGAGACTTTCTTCCTCAGAGCTTCGTACTCTGGATTCTAAATATGAGTTTGGCTTATTTCAATCTGTGTCCCCCATACCCAGTTTGTCCACAAGAGAGCACTGACAAGTTTATCTCTCAGATGTATTTAGGTCACAATTTCACAACAATTCAATTCAAGGTTTTTTTTCTTTTCTGCTGTGCATTCATGTTAAAATGTATTGATGACTCATCAGGATTTTTCAAAAAGGAAGATTTTCCTCTCTCTGGACTTCACACCTGTTGTGTTTTTTTTTTATTAACTCACCACAAATGATCCTCTTTCATCAGTACACGCCTGAGGCTTTCTATTCCACGTCACCCCCCTCGTCTCTCCTGTCTCCTCCTGACAGCACTCTAATTTACTTTCACAGAAGCTTAAAGTTCCCAGCAAACCACTCACTCCTTTATCCTCCTTGAACCCAATCTCTATTCTAATCTTAACCACAAAACCAAGTCAGAGCTCTCTCTCTCTCTTTCTCCCTTCACCTTCCGGGAGAGATGCTCAGTCAGGGCGAGCTGATGTCACAAATATGTCCTCATTCAGAAGGTCTGAACCTCAAATTGGCTCTGAGAAAGACAGAAGCACGGAAACACTCACACACCTCAAAGCCATAAAAATAGATTGTGAGTGACTCAGCCGTTATGTAAAGTCCATCTCTGATAGGGCCGCCTGGGGCTGTTTATGTCAGTTTAGCTTGACGGCACTGGAGCTGAGGTGACACGTGTCTGCTGCTGTGTCCGAGCTCCAGCACACACACATACACACTCACTCACCCACTCACACAGAAATGCATAGTTTTCTCAGAATATGCGTGCCAACATCTCTCCCTCACCCTTCTTTTTTTCTTCCTCATGGTCTTCAGGGTGTGTGCTTGTGTGTGTGTGTGTGTGCCCCCCCGATGGACAAAGACGTGATACCGTCAGCATAATGGACTCCCTGCAGCCCAAACAGTGAACATTATTAGCATCTCAGCGCACACTGCGAGGGAAACACCACAGCATGACTCACATTTGGCCGGGTGGAGAGTTCAATCAATAGTGGTTAACATGACCAAACCAAGACTCTCAGGCTGGACTCATGCATTTGCTCACATCATCACATCTCATCCTAAATCAACCGCTCCTCCTGTAACAAATGTGATGCTGAATATTTGTTAACAAGACCTATTATTCACTTGTGTCCTATGGGAAATACTTAAATGGGATGTTTTAATCATCTCAAATAATAACCTGAGTCTAAATAGACTCTTTTCTCATCCTTTGATGCAGGTTCACAGGCTTTTCCCACCTCCTTAAAATAACATAATGGGAAACACTGGAGTGTGTTGTTTAAAGGTAGGGTGTGCAGGATTTTCCAAAAAATGAAATGTTTTCTTTTACAGGAATAATCCTGCTCCATCCCCATCTCTGGCCCTCTAAACATGTGTGTCAGTGTCTGTGTGCCTCACCCCCTTGTAGAGTCCCTCCCTCGCCTGCCAGAGACATTTAACGGGAGGAGGACAGGAGCAGGAGAACTGTTGGGTCGCCAGCATCCGCAGCGCCCCGTTTCATTAGATAGAAAGGGAGAACACAAGGAGAGGAGGAGAGAGAAAAACATAATACCAGACTAGGCACCAGAAAGAGGGGGGCACAGTTTGGGATTAGGAAAAAGTACCTCAGCTTATAAGCAACATAAAAAACCATTACAACAATAAAAACTTGAAGACTTTTATTATTGTTTGGTTGTATCGTTTGCCTTGGGATGTTTCTGGGAGGAGAGTCGCACTTGTTGTGAGTGGTGACCGGCCAATCACAGCACACCCAGTGCACAAGTGACTTTGTGTGTTGGGAGAAGTTATCCTGAGCAGCTACGATGGCGGCTGTAACACAGAGAAAGAATTATACAATATTTGCAGTGTATCACATTTACCTGCAGGAAGTCAGGTGTACGGCTCTTGGGTTTCTCTCATGCGTTGCTGCGGGTGCTCGGGGGCTTTTTTTTTACCATCTATGGGTGTGTTCACAAAGCTGCGACTGTTAATCAAGCTATTAGTTACGGCCGGTGGCAGTGAGCAAGCAAAGCCGCTGACACTGAGCCACAGAGGAGAAGCCCAGTACTGTTGGGATTGTGTTGTAAAAGTACCACAGACGGTGTATTTGTAATTTTTCATATTATAATACTTATTTAACATAATAATAACAATAAACCTGGGGGGACAGAGCCTTCTCTGTTGCTGCCCCCTCCCTCTGGAACTCACTCCCACAACACATCCGTGACATCGCTGACTCCACCACCTTCAAGAACAGATTAAAAACACATTTCTAATTACTCTAATCTTTAGTTACTCATCCCTTTATAACCCCTTTAACCTTGTTTTCTCTTTGCACTTTTTAAAATATGTATATATGTGTTATTTTCTGTGCTTGTTAAATGTTTATTTTCATAATTTTGTTCATTGTATTGTTTTTTTTTACCAGCACTTTTTTTCTACCCTGTTTGAAGAGTTTTCTTTACTCACTACAAGCAATTCAGTGGTCAATTTTGTCTTTTTAAGTCTTGAAAAAAGACATTTTCTCGACTTGTCAGGTGACTGTTGCTCATATTAAGTCTAAGAGGTTTTTTCCTCTATAAATAAGATATAAACATTTGTTTCGATTATGGTAGTTCAACAATTGTCACATTTAAATTTTTAAATTTAGCCCAAAGAAACCCACCCAGCAGGAATCTATACTGCATAAAGCGTTGGACATATTTTCATTGGAAGACCACCCTCATACAGAGGTGTAAAGCATTTTGAGAGGTTTGAAGACCAGAGGAAATGATTCATAAACACAGTCCATTGACCGTTTAATCTAATATGGCTCAAAGCAAATAAAGGTGAGTGAAACCTCAGTCCTTTAAATTCAATATTGACGTTACTGCCATGCCACAATCAAAGAGCTGTCACATCCAAACACCTGATATCTCGTTCAATTTCCTTCTCATCTTTTACTGCACTGCAACGTCCAGTGAAATGTGTGAGGCATTTCTGCAGCCGATGGGCAGGTTAATGCCTCAAAGCCGATGATGCAGAACTCACAAATGCACTCACACACATAGAAATACTTTAAAGTTTTATGTGTGTCCGTAATGGCTCAGAGGTGAGCAGCAGAGAGAGAGAGAGGGAGAGAGGGAGAGGGAGAGCAGGAGATGAAAGAGTCCTCACAGTCCCGTCTCAATGACAACAGGTTTCAGATAGAAACAGAGGCACACACGCTGACTCACAGACTGTTAAATTAAATGTGCTAAATACTCTGTGTGTGAGCATGTGTGTGTATGTGTGTATCAGAGTGTGTTGCAGATATTTAATGACAGACTTAATTGGT